>OY757012.1:74151326-74226326 GCA_963580285.1 Lucinisca nassula
TGGCATTTAGCTGAATGAACCAATTCTTAAGGTAGTCTTAAAATTAATTTAAGTCTAGGTAATTCAATTGATTTTTGTTTGTCTTCTGCCAGTTTTTTCTTGGGGTAATTTTCAGTTTGGAAAAATTCTAAATTGTCCCTTGCCAGTTGGGGTTTAGTTTTGCCTGGTTGGGTGGCTGATTTTCTCCGTTGAATGGCAGAGGAATACCTGGTTGTCAAGAAAGAAGAAAAGGTTATCTCTGTGTTTTCTAAACCAAGATTTACATGTACTTTTCTACGATTGTTCGCTGTATTTTATATGCGACCATTATTATAAAAGAAATCCCTAACCTGTATCATTGTGGTATTAATTCAAGAAACCTAGGTAAAATCTTTGGCGTACTCTATACACAAAGTACTTTTCTGAGTAAAATTGGTGACAAATAGCTGTCTACATTTATGGAGAAAGGGTTGTTTTCTTGAGTTTCTAAACCAAAAATATTCATTTTTCTTCAATTTTGTTGTATTGAGAAGTATTGGCAAACAGCCATCTATTGAAAAAGCATAGTTCTTACATTTTAGGAGTATTCTATACCCAAAATAGTTTAAAAGAACTGCTTATTACTTAAAAGAAACCAGTCATCTATTGAAAAAAGCATTGTTCTAACGTTTCAGAAGTAATATATTCTCAAAATTGTTAGTAAATAACTGCTTATCACTTAAAAGACAGACTTTTCTAGGGTTTTCGCAGTATTCTATACGCGAAAATTATTGAAAAGTGTCTTGCCTGTCGAAAAGCCAGAAAAAAGGATAAGTATTTTGGGAAAGCATTACGATAACACATCCGTGCGACACAGTGCATTTTTCACATCTCCAAAATAACTATTTTTCTGCTGAAAATCCGTGATATTTTTCTTATAAATACTGCAAACATAGGTTGTGGGTGCTCGTTAGAACCGCCTCATTGAGGCGGTTATAACGAGTACCCACAACCTATGTCTTGGAGTAAAAATAAGAAAAATAAGGTATACCCCCGGAAACCCCAGTTTTCTCTATACAAAGTGGGGTGTAAGGGGGTTTTCATTTCACGGACTTGTTCACGTGATGGAATCTCTGGAGTATTCTATACACGGAGGTTATTCTTGAAATATTTATATTACACTTTACACAAGTTTGTGTTTGTCACTCCTTGCACAAATAAAAGATAGCAAATATTGAGGCTAAGATTACTGACCAGACAGATGGCTGGATGGAGCATTAGTCGTCTTCTAGATACACAGGCGACGGACTACACCATCAGTCAAAGGATGAAGAAATGCTTTCACGTGAATAGAATTGATAGAAGAATGTTGTGGACATGACGTTGATTTCTAATCCCCATGACGAAGAACAGTAGAGCAGTCATGGAGTTGATTTCTTATCCTCATGGCTAGGAAGAGTAGAGCACATTGGGTTGATTTCTAATCCCCATGGCTAGGAAGAGAAGAGGACAGGGAGTGGATTTCTAATCCCCTTGCCCAGGAACAGAAGAGGACATGCAGTGGATTTCAGGAAGCGTTTAAGAATTAACGGAAAGAAGTGACTGATCAGCCAGATGGTTCACCAGAATGCTTGGAGTCTTCTAGACATATGCGCTTTGGTCGACATCATCAGACAAGAATGAAAAAAATAGTTTCACGTGATAAAGTAGTCTTTGGTCTCAGTTTAGACTTGATAAGAAGAAAAAAGATAGGCCTCATGTCAGTGAATATGATTCCTACAGCCGTAAAAGACAATCATAGTCAAGATCACATGAGTCCAGATGTTTACTGTCATCGTCAAGAAGGCAAACCAGACCAAGGTTAAACTTCAGAGGTTAGAGGTCAAGAACAATCACAAGATGGCAGATTAATCCGATATTGGAGACACCTTCTTGAAGGCATGGAAGGTCAAGCTCACCTTCAGGAAGACTAAAATTGTCAAGGTCACCTAGGCGGGAAGGTCAAGTTCACCATAAGGAAGACAGGAATTGTCAAGGTCACCTAGGAGGCATGGAAGGTTAAGCTCACCTTCAAGAAGACAGGGATTGTCAAGGTCACTTTCTAGAAGGCAAGAAAGGTCAAGAACGCCTTGAAGATGGCATGATGTGAGGAAATCATCTTCAAGAGATCAAGGTCACCTCCAAAAAGGCTTGGAAAGTCAAAATCATCTTCATGAAGGCATGCAAGGTCAAGGTCATCAAGAAAGCATAAGAAGCCAAGGTCATGCTCCAGATATACAAGGTCAGGGTCACATACAAGATCACACACTCGACACCACATGTCAAGGTCATGTTGTGATTCAAGGTCATATTCCAGGTCGAGTGAAGACACTAATGCTAGTACTTCTAGGTCAAGGTCACCATGGCATGCCGCGACAGATATGAGAAAAAGCAAGTGATGATAACATATCACATCCTGAGGAGTCTTCTAGACACTCAAGGAGAGAGAGGCGTGGTGGTCCGAAAACAGCTTCCAAAGAACGTGGATTTGATGGAAATGTGTGCTGGATGTTTTGTAAACACACACACGTTTGAAAGCTGCAGGTCAGTTTTAAAATGGTCCGACAGAGAATGTTGTGATTACCTAAATTTGTCTTTAGAGGTCAATGCTTGGATTTCTTCACAATCACTGCAGGACTTGGAAGAGATTTGAGGATAGAATGGGAAACAGCAAGAATGAAATTCCAGCAATCATTTCAAGATGGGAAAGATCTTTGGAAGACCAGCTGACAGAGTTCTGATCCTTGCCACTGCCACATTTAGAGACCTGCCTGAAAAAAAAATTGGATGCAGGAGGCTATTTCAAAATTCTGATAGGGATATGCTGATGGACAGCCAAGCATGCTTCAGTATGGAAGCTGCTCTTAATTGAGTAAAACACCAGTGCAAATCCCAAGCTGTGGAAGGAAAGAGACATTTCCCTGGGTAAAGAAAAAGATGTTTTCCGTTAACAGTCAGCTCACTGACAGAATCCTGGGTACAACGACTGACTGCTGACGAAATTGACGGACAAAAATCTTAACGACAGAAGAATGAAACATCAAATGGAATGATCCACTTTGATATTTTAAGATCATCGGTGTCAGAACCAGTTGTCTAATGACTTCTACCCAAAATTTTGGAATGGCTTGATGAAAACAGTTTCTAAGTAGGTTTCTAGCGACTAGGAAAGTTTTCACTAAAGGAAAGGCAAGGAAATAGCAAGTAACTTGACAAATGCAAACTATGACAGGCAAAACTAGTCAAAATAATGATGGCAAATAAGGCTTTTAAAACAGCAAAGAAATTTGTCCAAACCTAATGATACAGGTCCCTTTATTTTGATATGTGAATGCTTCCAAACGTCTGAAAGTTTAAAATGGAGTAGAAAGAGTATAGGCTTATAAATAGCGGTTTCTCTTTGCCTCCATATTAAAGATAAACACATATGAATGAATAAAAGATTTTAAATGGAGTAGAAAGAGTATAAGCTTATAAATAGCAGCTTCTCTTTGCCTCCATAAGAAAGACACAGTTGAATGAACAAAATAGATTTCAACTCGGGTAGGAATAGTGTAGGCTTATAATAGCAGTTTCTCTTTGCCTCCATTGAAAACACATTTGAATGAACAGGAATGAGATTTTAGCAGGGTTCTCCCTAGGGTTTTGAAAATTGGAGTTAAAATGCAGTCCTCCAGAAAAAGTTGGAGTTTTACCATACTTTTTAAAAAGTTGGGAGTCAGAAATGAAAAAAAAGTTGGAGTAAATTACTCCCAATTTGGAATAAATCAGAACTCTGTTTAGCCACAGTATTGTTTAACAGTTATCTTGGGTACTATCTTCTAGGCAAAATTCTGAAAAGGCTCATTCAAGATTAACATGGTTTTTAATATTCAGAGAGCTTCAAGGGTCAGCTAGCTCAATGGGTTGAGGGATTAACCCAATAAGCAGAAGTAAAACATAGATCAGGAATCGATTAAATTAACTTACTCCACCCATCAAAGACACCAAAGGGAAAGAAACAAAAACATGAAGCGACCAGACCATAATGTAAACCTTAACAATGGAAGGACATAAGGACAGTTACTTTCCCACAAAATGGCCAAATGGCCATCCAAAATAAAAAGACAAGTGATACACACAGTAAGTAACAAACAACAACATAAAAAAACCGCCACAGAAGAACCGCCTTGGAACGGTCAGTGGAAAGAATTCCACTGGGGGGCTTCAATCGATTTTACATGGCCATAATCCTCGCCCTTACCTCTGTCGCGGTATACACTAATTTTGTTTAGTCCACATGAAGGCTACCTAACTCATCAGTGTAACATCTTCGAGAACATACAAATAAAAAAACTACAGAAATGAAACAAGGTTGAGGATTCGACAGCATACAACTACAGAATTGCTGGAGCAAAAGAAAACCAACAGTTAGACTCCGAGTGGCCCGACCAAAGACGAAGCATCAGGCGCCAACCAACATAAAGAATACTAAAATAAAATAAAATTCCGTTGATGTTTTTACATAAAGCTTAACATTGAAATACAGACAGCTAAGGGATTCAGATCCTCTGATGCCACGTGCAGCATACCGCACATGAGTACTAGTAATCCACTTAGGGGGACCGGGCCTGCCCGGGCGGGGTAGTGCAAGTCGGACTGTTCATGCATATAGGCTATGCTGGTTTCCTTGGGCGGCATGAATTGAGATTTCATTTCATCTCTGGTAAGGGTCACGCAGGGTTGGGGGCGACGTCTCCTGGGTTGCCTAGGTGGTGTTGATGGGGACGTTGGGTCTCAGGGTCAGGTAAGCAGCAAATGTATCTATCTGACACACAAGATGTAGTTTTGCCCTGCGGTGGTTGTCATAACTGCACCAAGCCAGATGTTTAACGGGTCAGGTTCACAGAAAATGTGGGTGGCTCCATTCGGGTACAATTAGCTGGGCAGGGAGGAAAAATAATGGGATACGCCATAAGGAGACAACCACAGAGATGAAAGACAAATTGTTACTAGAAGATGCACACGGATAAAGAATTACCCGGTTACCAATAGTTATACTGATTACTTAAGATCACTGGTTAACAAACTGTGCTGATGTTTTGGAAGTATCCACTAAGAATAAAGGAAAGATTGGTTTTCTAGATCGCACAGATCCAGAAATGTGTCTTCTAGACAACAGTCTATCCGTGGATTTCTGTAATAGTCCACTAAATGACATTGCGCTTCTAGTTCTGTCAAGATTTCTGGACTTCTAGTTCGAAATCTGTTGGACTTAACAAGATGGCCAGACAGCAAATTGAAAGCGTGTCTTCTTGTCCACTGAAGCTGTCAAATAACAAGCTAGACTCAAGACAGCAGCTTGCAAGTGAGGCTTCTAGTCTCTTTCAAGCCAAACAATAAATGGTGAGACTTCAAGTATCGCCCAAGCCCGAAGTGACAGTGGGACATCCGTCCAACTCAAGGATGAACCTGGCAGCCGGTGACAAGGCCTTCAAGATAAAGTGGGGAGGAGTATTGTGTCGTGAGCTACCCAGAAACGCCGACCTGGAAGGTGATGAGTTTTACCCACTTATGGTATTCCATGGTACCCTGGAAGCGAGAAAAGCATGCAGAAGAGACCACGCTCCTGCAGTCTAGCCAGGCCTCTTGAAGTGACAAGACCAGCGTATTGCGAGGGGAAAATCAACCATTTACCCAGGTAGGACATCTTCCCTGTCCCGTCCCCAGTCCTGGTCCCACATACGGGCCATTAAAATACATTAATGACGTCGTTGGTAACAACAATAACAATAGTTGACGGTTGGCGGAAAATCTGATAAAATCATAGAAATCAGACTCCAGTTTTCGCGTCCATTTGACGTTTTTGAGGGGAGACCAGCAACACGATGATAAAGTATTATTTTCTTTAAAATACAGTTCATATTTCATGACATTTTTTGCGCATCCGTATTTCAAGAATAGGATGATTTTTGCACATACCTGTGTTGTCGACCGAGCCGGTACTGTATTAAGCTGCTGTCGACCGAAAAATACGGTTTTCGACCGAGCAGTGCGGATGGCGACAGAGGAACATCATGAATTTGACTCCCTTGGGGAGGCCAATCGTAAGTTTAAACGATGTCGATCTTTTAATGAGACAAGGTGTTAATTGTCTGTTCACTTATAGAGAGTTGTGGCGCTGAAAAACACTATGAAACATCGGTTCTTTCGAAAAAACCGGTTTTCATAGAATGTCATTAATCCAATGCTTTATGAAAAGTACAAAAACAATAAAACGCCTTATATATTTCATCTTCCGTTTACACTTCAACAACAACGTGAGTTTGACATATTTCATGCACTCTGGGAGGTTTTATAGACCTTTGTGAAAAATGTCGGGATACGGACGTCGATTTTTATCGATACGACCGTCGATGGTATCGTATTCTGATTGATACGGCTGTCGACGAAATATGAAAAACTACACATTCATACACCAGGACCTGTGAAGGGAAGTCAGTCCCTATAGCTCCTACCAAAGAGGTAAACTTAGTGACACAATCCTCAGCACATTCAGCTGTTGTAATCGAATTGGGAAGGGCATTCAAATCTCCGAGGGTGGGTGCGGGGTGGTTTGTTTGATTTGATGTTTAACGTCCCCGTCAACACTTTAAAGGCCATTTTGGAGACGTTGCTTCCAATTTTGTAAGACTTTTACCCGACATTGAGATGAAATGATATCTCAAGCCCTGTCGCCCAATGAAACCAATAGGGTTTATTAGCATTGAAGGTCCACCTCGCACCGCTTTGCCTGGACAGGCTTAGATCCTCTAAGCGGTTTACCACTACTAGTGTGCGGGTTGGATTCAGCTTGCGTGGAAGCATCATGCAGCCCATATATTTTTTTCAAGCCCCTATGGACGGGGGCCGGGGAGAGATAATGATTCTTTATAAATGTCAGTTCTTGCAGTCAGGATCTGAAACGCCAATGAATGGTGATTTCTAAAGTGCCTAGCTGGGGGAACAATGTCATCTGTTGTGGGGGCTGACAGTAGCCTTTAGAACTTTGTATAAAAGTATGAGCCTACTGTCTCGATTTGAAAATCGAGAACCGCTGAAATCGATGCTAGGGGCGTATTCAGCCTTGCAGACAACAGTGCAGTTTATGAAAAAAAAACTCAATAAAACCGAGTTTCCAGTTTTCATTCTAATATGACAGTATTCTTTGCTTCCAAAGTTAAACTGATTCATTTATTTATTGCCAATGCTATTGTCTTTATATGGGATCTAGGTTATTCTATCGCATAGACAAAAAAGTGAATGCGCCGGTGGTTTGGTAGCACTAATGGGTCTATTGTTTACTGAATTCGGGCTTGGTTGAGTATAAGATGGCTACTGAATTAAAATAAAAATGTTTGCGCGCGATTGATAAACAATCGACTAAAATATCTGCCTTTAACCCATTGTATACAATTGGATTCTTCCATTGCTATATGTTGCGCAAGTCCATTTGTCATATAAGGAGTGATAGGCCTATTTTACATTATTATTCTATGTTTATGGAAAATTATGTTAGCAAATAGTGAGGGGGCATGCACCTTTTGCCAAGGTACCCCTTTAAGGGTTTCCCGCCTACAAGGGGTTGTTACCAAGTGTTGTTTCCTTGAGCAGGAGACTTTAAGACTTTATCCACATTGCTTAGTACTGGTTTCTACCCAGGAAAAGAGGGATGTATGGAAGATTAGTACTAAAACAAAAAAAAAACTCCGTTCAGAAAATCTGAATCATCGATTTTTTCGATTCTCGTGTTTGATACTCATTTTAGCCCATACATCACTATGGGAAAGTTTTAGACCTCACCCTCCGCCGATTTCTCCAGCAAGTCGTATGCCTCTGCGATAGCCAGGAAGGTCTGTGATTATTTGGAGAAAAGTGCAAAATCTAAATTTTCTTCCACAGACTAAGACATTCTGACAGGTTAGACACACCCTTTTAAACCATATATAGAAGTGGTTACTGCTCTTGTAAATTACAAGGGCGTCTATGTTTTATTTGCACGATCACTTCATGGAAAATTATTAGCTGTGACACCACATCCGATATCGGTATATTTCTTTTTGACAACTGTTGACAGCACATCCCACTAGTGGCTCCCCGTTCCTAGTGAGCCTCTATCTAGCCATTCGAATGTAAGGTGTGTCGTAACTGCATATCTATTTATAAAGTGCATCACATGGATTTGAATATTTATTATTTTACCTGACAATCATCGTCAAATGGACTTAGTCTGCCGTCTTATTTCTTTGTTTTGCAATTTTCTCCAAATAATCACAGCCTTCCCTGACTGTCGCAGAGGCATATGACCTGTTGGAGAAGTCGGCGGAGAGTTAGGTCTAAAACTTTCCCATAGTGATGTATTGGCTAAAATGAGTATCAAACGCGAGAATCGAAAAAATCGATGATTCAGATTTTCTGAACGGAGTTTTTTTTTTTTTTTAGTACTTAATGTGTTACCCTCTATAAATTAATAATATTACTCGCTTTTCTGAAGAAAAATCGGGTAGAGTATACTGTTTTCGTATCAGAGTCGAATGGTCGTCAGTGCGTGCGCGCGCGTGTGTGTTTCTGTGTATCCGTCATGTTTCTTGTAAATGGGTAAACCAGGAATCGCAGGATCGATCCCGGGCTATTCCAGACTTTTGGATGTGAGTCTTTAAACCGAGGTCCCCTCTCCGTATGACCTTAGCTCTTGTCGGGACGTAGAAAGACACACTCACTCCCTCTTGTAAATGGATCTCCTCTGCAACCAGTAATGTTACACTTTTGCAACTTTACATGTCGATGGAACATGGGATGCAGATGGCACTGGACTAGTTTGGTGTGGCATTGGTCTCAACATGAGCATGACCCAAAGGTCAAAGGTAAAAAAGAATGATATTGCCATATCTTCTTAAATACTGGAGTTACACTTCTGAAACTGGTTATTGGCTGGACAATGGGATATAGAATAAATTGGGTTACTTTTGGTGTGACCTCGACCTCAACATGACCCCTCCCAATTTTATGTTTTACTTACATGAAGTTTCGGCTAGACATTAGTGTAATTCACAGACAAAACGGGATATGCGACGGTATACCATCGTCTGCGCGATCTAGTTATTTTCATTTTTATTGGGTTAAAAAGTCGTAAAGTAAAAAAAAAAAACTTGTCACGAACCTGTAGTCGAGAAGCTTACATGGCCATTAAGTTTCTGAAGTCGGTCGTAAGGGTTTAAGTTTATATGCGCCGAAAACATACTCGTTCGACATCGCTCTTCGACACACTTTCCGTTTAAAATTGCGGCGCATATATGGTTGGTCGGAGTCGTGCTACAGGGTTAGTGGCTATTGGTGTTTTTTTTTTTTTTTAAGAAAATATCATCAGTGAAAATTATTTTTGAAACAGTGAGATGGTTATTATTTCTGTGACATCACGATGAGTAGGAACGCTTTCAGCTGCCGATTTTTTGAAATCCTACATCAACCGTGTGGTATTGTGCATTCTATCACATCTCAAAAACGGTTATTTTTTCTGTAAGTTTCTTATCTGTACGCCAAACAAAGCTTGTTGGTGCTCTATAGAGCCGCCTAATTGAGGCGATTCTAACGTGTATCCACAACCTAAGTCTTTGAGCAGAAATGCTAAAAATATCGATTGTCCCTAGTCCAAATGTGGCGCGGACGATTCCCTCAAGGAGGTAAAATGTTGTCTTGGTAGTTGATATGCTTTCTCAGTTCTTTTCTTTAGTTGAACTGATATTCGGTATGGAAAACATCGTAAATCTAATGTTCTTATTTTATTGCCAATAGAAATTTTACTGGCATGTTAGTTTGTTACATTTGAAGTTTAACGTCAAAACTATACAGGTCATTTTGGAGACGGTAATAATGACAGCCTTTTGAGAGTGGAATGTTCAGGATTCAGGATTTTAGGATTCTAATCCGATTATGAGATATAATCGGATTATGTTATGCTATATAATCCTGTTACGACATATAATCCGATATTATTATATAAAGCAAACATATTATGGTCCTGTTACGAAATATGACGCGATATTCTTATGTAAAGCAAACAAATTATGAATATGAATCATAAAGACGAACAAGTAACGCGTATTAATTATATAAGATCTGATAATAAGACAGATTGCGAATATGAATCATAAAGACAAACAAATTATGAAGATTAATTGTATCATGTTATGCGTGAAATAACTTGTTGAAGAGCATTATGACTAATAGTTCTATGATGTCTGGTGTAATATCTTACGCCTACTGGATTCATATCCTAGGGATTATTTTTCTTTGCTATTGTTCAATGCAGTTATCTTTGCCGGTCGACGTAGGTGATGTGTAAACTATACGTTTTAGTGCGTAAATGAGTGTTGGAGATGACACAGTTTCTCTCCCGAAAAAGGGTAGTGAGAGTGAAAGTTTGCTGAAATTTGTATGCCCATTTTCTATGAGCATTATAGGTAAAAGTTCAACGTTTTTACTCATTACATTGCAATAATTAACACACCCGTGCGACAAAGTGCATTTAACCCATTTAGTACCAGAAACCCCAAAACGGGTACCCTGACAAACAGTGCAGGCCCAGATCAGACGCCGCACAACGCGGCGTCTGATCAGGGCTTACACTGTTTGCAAAAAGTTGAGCCATTTTCCAAATAAATTTTGAAGAAAACACAACCTGACACCCCTAAATTTTGAAATGGACTCGTGCTATATATAAGGAGGAAGATTCCATTTGGTACAAAAAGGGTTAAACATCTCAAAACTTAGACTGGTTTTCTGAAGAAAATCTGTGAGAGTTGTCTTACTCATACTTCAAACATGGGTTTTGTGTGCGCATTAGAACTGCCTCATTAAGGCGATTGTAACGAGTGCACACAATCTGTGTCTTTTCCCTTTTCCACTGCGCATAGCTTTTCTTTGCAGTCAGGCAGAGAAGGGCTGTTATGTTACGTTTTTTTTTTTGTTTTTTTGTTTTTTTTTTGTCCTCGACAGGAATGTCAAACTTTGGAAAGACAACATACATTAAAAAGCTCTTGGAACAGGCCGATCTGGTTTTCAGCGAGGTGCCAACTCGCATTATTTATTATTACAACGTATTCCAGCCTAAATTTATGGAGATGGAAAGAAGCATCGACAACATATCTTTTATTTAAGGCTTGCCACAGCGTAGTGACATCGAGCAGGCTGCAGGGGATGAAAAACATCTTCTGTTAGTTTTTGATGACCTGTATGAAGATGTGATTAGCTCAAGGGACATAACCGATTTAACCATAATGCTGTGTCATCATCTGAATATCAGCTGCATTTTCACATCGCACAACATATTTACTTGTGGGAAATTTTCTAAGACTATCGAAATTTTCTAAGACTATCGCTACAAACTTGCATTACATTCTCTTGTTCACTCTGAGGAATAGACTTCAGTTAGCTACCTTAGCCACACAGCTGTTCTGCTATGCCAAAAAATCTAGGAGCTTTGTGCAAGTTTATGACGATCTTCTTCGCGTGAACCCCTATTCCCCCTTGGTGATCGACTTATCTCCCAGAATCATCGATTGACGTTACATGTTGCGGGCAAATATTCTTCCGGGAGAATATCCGCTTATCTTTGAACTGAAATAGTGCAGTTGATTTGGGTGTATCGATTGTTAAAACCGTCCAAATATCTAGTCATGAATCGGATTGAGAAACACGTGTATTTGTTGCAAACTGCAACCTCAGAGCAACTCAATGTGCTCTATGAAATTGCCTTGAATGTGCTCGAGGGAAATATACACTTGGCCAGTGGAGATTTTGCCAGCCTTTACAAACACATGAATGTGCTCAGAAAATTGGCACTGAAGGAGGTGGACAGATACACCAAACGACAGTTGCTCGGCAAACACTCTTGCGCTATAAAAGACTTGCTGTGCGTATTTTTCCATTATTTTCCATCTGCAGGCTTAGACAAATCGACAAGTGTTCAGGAAAATTGTAGGGAAGAGGACACGGAAACGGACGAGGAGTCAGTGGCAGAAAATCAGCCAAACGAGAGCAGTTCCGAATATAGTGAGGACTGTAACGATGGCAGAGGGCGGCTCGCATCGAACATCGATCCTTATTCCTCTGTCACGTTATCAACAGCTACTGCAGAGCCAGAAGTCACAGACAGCGTAAGAGAATGCAGCGAACACGAAGACAATGTCAAGCACGGCAATACCTGCGCACGAAAAGAGAGCGAAAAACGGGAGGCTCTCCGAGTCAGAAACCACAAGCAACAGTAGCGAGTTCGATACTGTGACAGTAGATGTTAATGAGGCTGTGGTCGATCCCGAGAAGAGATCACATGAAGAGCCAAAACTGGGAGGGGAACCCTCGAAAATAGAAACTGATAAGGACAAATTTGTTGGAAAAGTGTTACATTCCATTAAGAAAATAAGTTCTTTTTCTGGATCAATTAAGGAGAAAATGACTAGGCTCTTTCTGTTCATCATTAATTTTGGCTCTCATGTGATTTCGTTCAACAGCCATGGTAACGTTTTGATTCGCAATCACACACTCCATCAAGAGTCAAACATTCTTGATTTGTTACATGTACATGCAAGTGTCAGTGATATTTCCCCAAAAGCTGTGGGACTGAAAGACTTTCAGCCAGCTTTAAAGCAGATATATGTTCCAAGAAAATTTCTGCACAGAAAAAGGGATGATCAAGGTGAGACATTTGTGGGAGCAGACGCTAACCAGGCAAAAAAGGAATCTAAAATTTTTAAGTGGCAGCCATACTAATTAATGACCTAAGATGAAAGCGGGTATCCACGTTTCATTTTTTTTTTTTTTTTGCTTATTTCTGCACACACAAAAAAAAACATTACATTGTGAGTTCTCATTGGAAGTGCCCTTCTAATGAGTACCTGTAACATACATTTTCATGCAGAAATAAGACAAATGTCAATCTTTGATAATTCTGATTACCTCACTTGTGTCAAATGAGACTTGCATGTAAACTTGAGTGGGCTGACTTGAAAGACAAAATCATGAACACTTCTGTACATAGCATGTTAATATTTATTCTTTCTTGTGTGTATGCATTGTGATTTACCGTCCCCAGCTACGCTTTCTAGTAAGTCACTTTGGAGACTTTTCTTCCAAATGCATGGGACTCTAAGCAGACATTGAGATGAAATGAACCCTCAAGCCCTGTCCTCCAATGAAACCAATATGGTTTATAAGCATGGAGCGGTTTACTCGCACCAGTTTTCCTGGGCAGGCTTATAACCTCTAAGTGGTTTACCAGTACTCGTGCGCGGTCCGTTTCAGCTCTGCATGGAAGTATCATGCAGCCCAATCTATTTCTTCTAGCCTGTGCGGTGGGGGCCTCTGAATAATATATATATATATATATATATATATATATATATATATATATATATATATATATATATATATATATATATATATATATATATATATATAAGAGAAATGACATCACACGGAAATCACAGTAAATAATATTATTCCCAACCGGTTTCGTTTATAACTCATCAGGGGAATAGCACAATAACAAAAAAAATATATATATACCTTGAAAATTCTAAATCTTGGAACAGTTAGGTCAGGGCAAAAAGTGAAGACTGAGATCGGACTGCTTCTCGGCGAGATGTCTGATCAGGGTCTATTTTTGACACTTTCAGTCAATGAAAGTTTTATGCTAGGGGTTCCAACATTTAGAGTTTTCAAGGCACCTCTTTTTGTTACACTGTATAATTAAATCAATATCCAAAAAGGAAAACGGATTCATTTTTCAACGAAAAGGCCGCAACCACGCAAACCCAACAAAGCAGTAAGTGCACCGACTGAAGACACAGATGAGTCAAGGAATCTACCCAGTCTGATCAGTGGCTTTGTTTATGACATGGAGGTCGCTAAAACCCTTTGTTACAACTGAACCCATTTTGTACCGAATGGAATATGTCACGAGAGTAGTATACACAATGAGAGTTCTGGAACTACCCCCCCACCCCACACTGTGGGGCCACCCACCCCCCAGGTCGGCCCCACCGAGTTGGGATGTCGAGAACAATTTTTGTGTTATCCCCGCAATACTGTGGGGCCCACCCCCACCCCCCCCCCCCCGGGTCGGCCCCACCGAGAGGGGATGCAAGATATTTGTTTGCCTGCCATATCGCATGGCCAACACTTGACCAGCCTGCGCTCGCCAACAGCCCCACCAGGCGGGGTGTGTTTGTATTAGAGAAATATAGTACTTAAAACATACAGCACAAAAATGAACAAGTGTCCTTGGATTCCTGTGGGGAAGAGAGAACCCTGCAACAATAATTGCCGCGGAGACTTCTGTGGGCGACACAATAGTGTCAGTGAGAGGGTAGGAAGAACAGAACCACTTCTATGCACAAACTGTGGAGTGTCGGTGAAAACACACCATCTACTGCGTATGCAATGTGGTGTTAAATCAGTTACTATCATAAATTACATAAACAGGAATCGAAGGACTCAAAAAGAGTTTAGACGACTATCTGCCATTTCTATCTAGTATGGTTAAAAAGAGTTTAGATGGTTATATTCTAATTTATTTCCTATTAGAGAATTGTGAGTATATAGGTAAAGTCCAACAAAAATGCGGAAATATTTTCTACTGTATTTCCAATTAGAGAATTGTTAGTATATAGGTAAAGTTAAATATACAGTAACATGGCTACTATGGATGAATACATAGAGCAGTTACTGGCAGAAATACCTGATAATAATTCGACTCTCCATCATGTGGTTTAAAACATCTTGGATGAGCCTAACCCAGATTCTGTCAAAGGGCGCTTGTTAAAACCCGTACAGCCTGAAAAATATTGACCTACCCCACCACAACGCAAAAGAAGGCCACCAAGAGAAAGGCCATTGAAGAGGAATTTGGCCCTATCTCCCGCAAGAAAGTCCTGAGATCTGTGAAGGAGTATCAGGATGAGATCCTGTACTTGTTTACATCTGCTGAGCAGATAAAAGAAAAGCTAGTCTTCAGTCAGACCCCATGGGTTATTGGCGACTTCTTGAGGGGCTGGCAGATGGACGTGCCTACCAATAATCCTCATAGTGCAGACCCCAGGACTCTCCTGTAGGCTCTGGTGCCCCAAATCAGTAGCAAGCTCGAGGAAGAGATCGAGGCGCATGGTGGTGTGAAGTTCCAGTTCGCTCTCAAGATTCAGCTTCGGAAGGACAACCCAGACGGTAGTGAGGAGTACACAACCCCGCCCCACCCCTGCTGCGCCACAAACAGGAGGCCTTTCTCCAGGCAAGCGAAATCAAGAGGGCTCTCGATAAAACCTGCCCACAGATCCTAGAAACACTCGAAAAGTGGACGCAGAGAGGGTCTGGCTGGGTTGTAGATCAGGTACAGACCCTTTGGCTGGACATTGCCAGATATCAGCCTCTTCGGGGTAGGTCCTACATTCCACTCCCAGCAGAATTAAGATATAAGAAGGCACTGGTTAACATAAAGAACAAGGACCAAGGCTGCTTTCGATAGACGCTCCGAGCGGCTCTGGCAAATCCGCCACCACCACATAACCCACAGAGACCAAGTTGGTATCCTACCAATGATGGTCTGAACTTTGAAGGGATTGATAGTCCCACACCCATTCACAGATACCAAAATTTGAGCGGCAGAACAACCTAGCCATCAATGTCTTTGGCTGGGACACGGGTATCACCATACACCGCCTCAGCAAGCAGCCACAAGAAATACCAAGGATCAACCTATTGCTGATCGAAAAGGCCGGTAAATTCCACTACACCTGAATCAAGCACTTCAGCCGCCTCTTATTTGACCAGAACAAGCACAGAAATAAGAAGCACTTCTGTGAGCGATGTCTTCATGGATACACGAGAAAAGATCTGCTGGAGGCCCACAAGCTTGAGTGCGAAGGCATCGGCCAGATGGCTGTCCGGGTGGAAATGCCGAAAGAGGGTGAGAACAAGCTTACCTTCCAAAACTACCACAACTAGCGACCCACCCCATACGTCATCTACGCGGACTTTGAGGCCCTCACCACCAAGATCGAGGGGCCGGAACACACTCCCACAGAAAGTAATACTCAGTGGACGCAATACCACGAGGCTTGCAGCCACTGCAATCAGACGGAACAACGAAAGAACCCGTCGAATACCGTGGTCCCAACGCAGTGGAGCACTTCTTGAATGCTCTCCAGGATGAAGAGCGTATGATCCTAGAGAGCAAACCGAGTAAGATGACAAGAAAATGCTGGACGGCATTCCACAGAGACATCTTACGTTCGGCGAACTGTTATTTGTGTACAAAACCGGTAAACAACTCTATCAACGGCTTTAGGAACGACAGTGTCCTATCACAGGCGAATATCGAGGTCTCGCCCACAAAACCTGCATCCAAAAACCAACCCCCATCCCTGTGGTGTTCCACAGCCTAAGGGGAACGACTCCGACCTGCTAATGCAGGCTATCTCGAAGGTCGAAGGCAGAGTCTCCTGCATCCCCAACAACGCAGAAAAATACATCTCCTTCTCTCTCGGGCAGCTCCGTTTCATCGATAGCGACCAGTTCCTGCTCGCTTCCCTCGACAAACTGCTGGCGTCAAACCGGCCAGAGTCTTTCAAGATCACGTCCCAATACGAACCAAACCATCAGAGGCTCCAGCTCTTGACCCGGAGGGGCGTCTATCCCTACGAGTATATGGACTCCTGGGACCGTTTCGCCGAGACCAAGCACCCTCCGAAAGAGGTATTCTACAGCAAGCTCACCAACGAGCACATCAGCGACGACGACTACACCCACGCTCAGAAAGTATGGGAAGTTTACGGGTGTGGGACCCTGGGGGACTACCACGATCTATACAACCGCACGGATGTTCTCCTACTGGCAGAAGTCTTCGAGGAATTCCAGAAGACCTGCTTGAGACAGTACGGCTTGGACCCGACACACTACTATACCAGCCCGGGGCTCTCGTGGGACGCCCTCCTAAAAAGACAGGAGTGGAGCTCAAGCTGCTTACAGACTACGACCAACACTTGTTTGTCGAGAAGGGGATGCGCGGAGGTATCTCGATGGTATCAAAACGGTATGCCAAGGCCAACAATCCTCAGGTCGAAGGCTATAAACCTGAAGAACCAAACAGCCACATCCTATACCTCGACGCAAACAATCCCACGGTTGGGTTATGAGCCAGGCAATCTCCACCGGCGGCTTCCAGTGGGTTGATGTATCGGGACTCGCAGAAACTATTGCAGAACTACCCGCAGACAGTGAAGTGGGCTATATCCTAGAGGTAGATATGGAATATCCAGCAGAGCTGCACAAGGCACACAACACCTTTCCGCTAGCAACAGAGCACCTAATGGTCAAGAAGGAGTGGATGTCGGAGTACCAGCGCGAACTTCTCGATGGAGCTTCTGGGTAGGGGGGGGGGGGGCACCTACAGAGGTTGAGAAGTTGGCACCCAACCTTCGCAACAAAGACCGTTACGTGCTCCACTATCAGAATCTCCAGCTTTACCTCTCTCTGGGCATGCGTCTGACCAAGATTCATCGCGCCCTCCGGTTCCAGCAGAGGCCCTGGATGGAGCCCTACATCCGATTGAATACTGAGCTCCGGAAGAAGGCCACCAGCGACTTCGAGAAGGATCTCTACAAGCTAATGAACAAATCGGTCTTCGGCAAGACGATGGGGATCCTCCGCAGGCGTGTCGACATCAAGCTGGCCCGCGCCAACGAGGAAGATAAACTCAGACGCCTCATCGCAAGTCCCGCCTTTGCTAGAGCCACCATCTTCGACGACGACCTGATGGCTGTCCAAATGCATAGGAGTCGTCTTGTGCTCAATTGCCCGGTTTACGTGGGGGTGAGTATCCTAGACCTCTCGAATACCCTAATGTATGATTTCTATTACAACCAGCTCCAGAGGCAGTACGGGGACCGCTGCCAGCTGCTCTACACAGACACCGACAGCCTCCTCCTGGAAATCCAGACAGAGGACGTCTACGAGGATATGACCAAACATCAGAACCTCTACGACACGTCCGACTACTCGAAAGACCACCCGCTGCACAGCACAGAGAACAAGAAGGTGTTGGGTAACTTAAAGATGAAGGACGAGTGCGCCGGGCAGCCAATCGCCGAATATGTGGGCCTGCGGCCGAAGATGTACTCCATCCTCCAGGCATCTGGAAAGAACATCAAGAAGGCCAAGGGTGTGAGAAAAGCAACTGTCAAGAAGCGCATCAAGCATGAGCAGTTCAAAGAGGCTCTCTTTGAGAAGCAAACCTTCCGCCATGGCATGGATGTTCTTAGGTCGGAGCGTCACCTCATCTACGGGCAGCATCTCAACAAGCGTTGGATCGCAGAAAACGGAGTTGACACACAGGCTTATGGTTACAAAGATTACATCACACAACACGAGATGGACGTCAGCCTCGATAACGCAGTGGTTAACGCGTTCGACTTATGATCGAGAGGTTGTGCGTTCGAACCGGCCACCGGTATCGAGGTGTGTCCTTAGGCAAGACACGTAATGACACTGCTCCACTCCACCCAGGTGTAAATGGGTAACAGTGGTGTAAAAGCCACTGCCTCTCTCTCGCGCGCGTGAAAACATCCGGGATGAGTGTTCGAAAGCGATTCAATAAGCTTGAAGCTTTCATCGCGATCGAACTAAAATAAATTAGTACATACTAAGAGATGGACGCGTTCGTTGAGGAACTGGAGCGGTCCATCCAAAGAACTCTGAAATCATAGGATACACGATGGCTCCCAAAAGAGTTCTAACCCAGGAGCCGGCAACTACAGGCCCCCCAGAACCTCGAGATACTGCAGGCGAAAGTTCCGAGACCAAGGACCACTGAAGTAGGACGTAAACCAAACGGATGAATTGTCACCCGGTGGATGGATTCGAGCTCAGCGCTTGAGAACCCCATCCGGAGGAAGCTGAGTGTCCGCTGGCACAACAAGAAGTTCTTCGCGCACAAAACCGCGCTGAAGTCCATCCTGCAAGTAATACACCACGGGCTCATCAGACTTGGTGACTGTGCGCCCGAGCCGGTGCACATCCAGGGACCAAATGGGATCAGTCGCTCGCCGGCGCCCCCCTTCAAGTTCGCCAGGCTGGTACAAATAACGAACGCCGACGCCGGAGGTGATTATTGTCTCCTCGAGACCAACATGCCGACCAGGAACTACAGAGGAGGGCTTTTGTGCCACCGATCGCGCCCTTATTGCCTCACAGTGCTTTTTGCCGGTCAGTCGGTTGACCTCACCATTCAAGGCTGTCACAACGGCAGGCAACCTTTTCACCCACTCTGTAAACCGCTGACCAGAAGTGAGTCGCATCTCCTGAGCGTACTGGTGCCGAAAGAGCCGCTCAGCCAAGGTACGATTGAAGTGCTCAACAATGCCCTGGTCCCGATGGATGTGTACCCGACCGCGCCGAACCTGGACAGAGTGCTTTGCCAACAGCTGGCTGACAGAGCCCATGAACTCACGACCGGGGTCGACCTGGAGCAATTTGGGCCACCTTAACGGGCCTCGCATGTAGATGCGAGACAAAGCTCCAGCAACCTCTTTGGCTTCTTTAGTGGCCAGAGGCTCTGCTTCTTTGAAGCGTGAGGCTACATCAACCACGGAAAGGGCGTATTTGTACGTGCGCTTGTTCGCTTTGCGCAGAAAGAGCAGGTCAGCTTGATGGTCCTCGTTCGGCTTGGTGATGTCGAATTTGGGTCGTGGCACGTGCTGCAGGGCGGCGGGGAAGATCTGCAAGATGGCCTGCTTCTTCAACCAAGCTCGGGCCACATCTTCTGTGGTCTTAGCCGAAGAAGCCAGTTTCTTTATGGGCTCAAGACCCTCCAGTAACCCTTAGGGCTGTAATAAATATCCGCAAGGCGCCGATCCATGTATTTATTGTTGCTTTGTTAGCATTAAGTCTCTAACGGAAACAACTACTTGTCTAGGCAGCCTGCACTCTTTTAAGCTCGCCAGCAAGAAATATTCAGGTGCAACTGTGACCAGCTTTGTCCAACTCTTCCAACAGCTTGGTACGAGCCATCATTAACGCCTCGTCTCTCGCACATTGAAACAACTTCTTTTTTCCTCCTCCGACAAACCAACAGTTTGTTTCTGGCGCTGACGAATTTCTTCTTTCATCTGATTGAACTTGTCGATTTCACACAGAATCAGGCGAGATTCCGTTTCAGATATATTATCGTCGTTCAGCGCGATAGAAATGCGGTCGGCGATTGAGTTTAGCTTCGACTCAGCCAAGATACGAATCTCGTCGTGTTTTTTGGCTTTTGTTTGGAGTTATCGTCCAATACATTTCCCGCCAACGCCCTGCAACCCACACACAATCGCCCCAGCTCCAAGGCCAATGGCGACAGGCGTCGCGATGATAGTTGACAAGAGCCCGACGCCAGAAGCAGCCAGCCCGGCGGAGTTTGTCTCTGGTTTCAAGTCCTGGGTAGAGGCCAATCGTGTACTACCCCTCGAGCTGGGTGGGTTTAAATAGACTACTGACTAATAATGACTATAGCTTGGTCTGCTGTGAGCGCACCGGGCATAAATCGCAGCCTTTTGAGAGACACTGGGCCTATAAAAATATTATGTAGGTCTAAATTACGCTATTCAACTTGGTGTTGGATTCCTTCAAGAGTGAACTGCACTCGAGGCGTTTCTTGAACTTGTATATAAATCCCAACTTCTTTATTAGCATTTGCTTGACTCCACTTGAGCTTGAAGCCGGGTAACACATCAACAAAGTTGTCGGGTCTATCTCCGAGAATTAGATCAAGGATGATCGATGATGTTGGCAAGTTCATACCAATGATTCCCGTTTGGGGTAATTCGAAGACTATTTTCAGGATTCCCTGCCGGTTATTGCTTGTCTTCAGCACGTTATATTCGGAAACGACAATGTTCTTCGTCCCGGGGATATACAAGCACAATCGAGTGCCACTATTCACTACCTTCCTAACTTTGTGCTGCTTTCCAGTCACAACGTCCGAAGACGAGATTTATATGCCAATAAGCCACCCTGTTAGTTGGACGGGGTCTGCAAAAGCAACCCACTTGCTCCCAGTGAAGGCCAGCGTATGAACCCGCTTTGGAACGGCATGTGAGGTATCTATGTCGCAGAGATCACCGAATGCCAATGACCCCGCTTGGGCGACCTCTTTTCTTCTGTAGACCCCATCAGAGAGCTGGAAGGCATACAAGCAATCTTCCTTCCCGTCCTTATCAAACCCCTCAGTGTCACCAAGATCAGCCAAAGCCACCCAAGGGCATTCTCTAACCCCACCGGGGCCGCTTGCGTCAACCATTCCTTATATGTAGGGTTGCGCTCATATACTCGAATGGTAACATCTCCCCGTTGGTGTCTCTAAGTGAGATAGTTAGCTGTGAAACAGGCCCTGACGACAACCTTTTGTACTGTAAGACCGGAAATGATTCAGTTCTACCAGATCCACACTTTTCGTTCTCGACAGGGATAGATCTAAGCAGTGTAGAGGGTCGACCGTTATGCAGATTGTGTGAAGTACTTAATTCAGCAAGGTGAAAGTATACCTCACGATGGACGGCCAGCTTGTGTGGCTTCTTTGCAGTGAACGTCTTGGTGCGGCCTCCTTCCAAGTGATGGCCATTTTCATTTCTCAGCGCCACGGGAGGGGTTTGAAAGTATTGTCGGAAAAGATATTAGCTAATTCGCGATTCATTGTTATAACTTCTCCGGGCTTTGCCGTTAATTGCAGTAGACCAGACGGTTCATCTAGAGTGAGTTCGGCGTTCAAATGCTGAAACGCCTTTTCGTTCAACTCACAAACGTTATAATACCCGTCAGGTATTTTTTTTTTCTGTCTTTTTATTTGAGACCTTATTGTTCCTTTTCACCGTTCATATGTTGTACCACCAGTGATAATACGTCAACTCGCAGAGAGCAATCTCTCGCTCACCCGCAGACAGGGTCCTGGCAAGATTGATTGGCACATCGTTTTGAACGTCAGTGAGTGTGATGTACATAATAATAAAATTTGAACAACACAAGAATGGGTATGGATACAAAGGCGTTTACGTTTAATAGCTCGGCAAAATATCAGGCAGGCGGCCATTTCAAATATAAAGAGTCAGCAGCAACGGCGCCCATCCTAGTCATAATGGACGACTATAAGGGCAGTCACTTCCTTTCCAAGTACCCGGACGTTTTCGCCGATTATCAAAACCCTCTGCTTACCGGGGATGTCATTATGGCAAACAAGGCGTGGGACAACTGGGTGGATGCTCCCTTCAGCTGGTGACAGTGCCAGCTGAACTTTGCGGTTTGGTGCGCAACCGCCGGATGTGGTGTTTCATTCCAGGACCATCTCCAAGTAGAGAAGCCCCTTCTTGCAAGCAAGTATTGCTTTCATGTCAAGTATACGACGAGGCGTCTGCTTGAGGAGCTAAAAGTCGCCCTCCCTGGGGACAAGTCCAATTCATGGTTCGATAACCACGCCGATGACCAAGGCCCACAAATTATCTGCGAGCCATGAAGCGGCCTTCCCTAGCGTGCTCAAGGGCCAAGAGACGATGGACCCGATGATTCCGGGCAGGGCAGCCGCGGCCTTGCCGGCCAAATTGGCCAGGGCACGCCCGAGGAACTATAGGTGCTTTTTTACCCACTCCTTGACCCCGCCCTTACCGGGTGGCTTTGGAGCCGGAGCCGGTTCACTCCCCCCGCCGCCGGTTAGCGCAAGCACTGGGGTCGGGATTGCCATCCAAATCGCTGTAAGGATGCTCACGATGGTAATTCCCTGCTCGCGGAAGAGGGTGCGAATGCGCTCAGCCAGCGTTTTGTCTTCATGAAGGAGCCGCCTGAACGTGTCACGGATTCTGTTAATCTGGGACCGGAGAGCGTCTCTGTTCGTAAAGAGGGCTTCAAGCCTCGACTGTCTTTCGATTTTGATGTCAGAGAGCTTGCCCTCCAGTTTTCTGATTCGGTCTTAGTTTATACTAATTTATTTTAGTTCGATTGCGATGAAAGCTTCAAGCTTATTGAATCGCTCTCGAACACTCATTCCGGGTGTTTTCACGCGCGCGAGAGAGGCAGTGGCACCACTGCTACCCGTTTACACCTGGGTGGAGTGGGGCAGTGATTCGGTCTTGAATCTCCTGCTGCATCTCGGGGTCGTCCGTTTCCGTCAGTTTCCGCCACTCCCTGGCCAAGCGGTTTTCAACTTGGGATTTTCCCTCGTCGACCTTTGACAGCTTCGCCAGGTTGTTCGCCAACTCATCTCGGGTTCGAGTCATGGCCTTTTCAAGCCCAGCGAGGTGACCCACGCGGTGTCGATAGGTTGATCATCAATTGTCTTCAATGCGGTCTCGACGTCTCCTGTTGTTTGAATAACGTCGTTGGCTACGGCGGGGAGCTCTGTCATCTCGATGGATTCAATGTTTTTTGGGAGGGTTTCCTCTGCTTTTTGGAGTGTATCCACAGCCTCTTTGTTGAGACGCGGCATATTCGATTTATAGTCAGTGAGCCCCAGTGATTGCCGAATTGTATTGACACCCCCTGTTCCCTATCTCGAGGCTAGTGTGGACAGAGCCAGAAACCGGTCTCCTCCCCTTGTCGCAGCGATAGGAATCTTTTTGTCGCCGGGGGTCCAATAGAGTGTTTTACCATCGTCATCAATCCCAAACTGGTCATAGTCGACACTACATTCGAAGCGCAACCCCTTATAGGCACGGCTCACTTCTTTGTAGTGGCAGCCGGGCGTGCTGGAGCTGCTGCCAGAAAGGCCAAACAGGAACGGCTGCTCGAACAGCTTCGGACGGCCAAAGACTCATTTCGTCCACCAGTCAGCGGCGCAGCTGATGTCAGTATTCCTCCAAAGGAAGCGGTCTCAAAGGAACCGTCGCGCAGTGGTGCAGCTCACAACCATGGACTAACCGACTGGACCCCATGGATCATTGGGGCTTGTCTTACGGGCGGTGCACTCATGTTTCTTCTGCGCTTGCGCGCCAAACAGGCGGTACAAACGCCACAAGTGGCAGCCCCCGTTGTTGTTTCGCACGCTAAGCAACCACAACTAAAGACAAGCCCAGACCCATTCTATATGGAGTGAAGCCCGTTGCGTAGCAATAATGATGACAACCCCGGCAACTGATGGTAAAATGCTTGTCAACGCGCTCTACCATAGCGCAGTCGTCTGTGGCATCGCTGTGGGATACGCCTGGCTTGGTAAGATGGCGATTGGGGGTAGCCCCCGAAAATAGACTTCCTACCCCGCGATGTGGGCATGGCCATAGTTGACGTCGCTCTCGCCATGGCAACCAAAGACATGCTAATTAAACAGGGGCTGATACCTGCTGATATCATGAAGTAATGACAAGTATTACTATGCTCGTTGACGGTGCCCTGGTGAACGCTCTGGCGTTCTCGGGATCGAACTTCTTGTTCTCCATGTTGAAGAGCTCTGGCGTGGACGAAGAACGCATGCGTCATGATGAAGCGGTCGAGCAGTTACAGGCTGCACAGCGGAAACTGATCGAGTGTATTGGTTTCTTCACTGAGGAACTCCGCCGCCAGGGGCACGCCGTTCGAACTTTCAAAGACGTCGATGACGCGATGTGCCTGTATGCGCAGGTCGCCGGGAAAACCTTCAGCCTTGCTGACCTGGGCCCCAAGCCCCAGCTCTCCGACTTTTACCAACCGAGTGACGACCAGAAAGAACGCGAGATTGCCTTCATCATCTTGGGAATGGGTGTGACAGGCTTCGCGGCATACAAACTGGCCTCATTCCGATCATGAGTTTTTTCTTTAGGATGAAATGGGCACAACAGAGTGGTTAGTACGGAATGGGCACAATCAATTGGCTGATCAGTGTCTTTAGGATGAAATGTGTTACAACCGGCTATGTAGGACCACAACTGGCTGGTTACATCTGATCCGGTGTCTTTAGGACGAAATGGGTACTTGTTAGTACCGAATGGGTAAACAGGCTGATCAATGTCTTTAGGATGAAATGGGCATTGGTAAGGACTGAATGGGCACAACTAGCTGATCAGTGTTTTAGGACGAAATATGTACATCACTCGTTTGTTAGCGATCAATTACTTTTGTCAAGATTACTATTATAAAACAAATACGCAGTAGCAAAGTCTGTATTGATCGGGATTAAATAGGTTAGTCTGACAACCGGAAATAAATAAATGTAAAATATTAGAAATTATAATTTCTCAGGATTGAAGGGATAAAACAAGATTAATAGAAAAATAACAGATAATTACGCTTATCTAAAAGAGAATATTGATGTTTTAGGTTGGGAGGCTTAATTTGCCAAAAAGAGGACTTTTCGGGTCAACATAAGCTGGGAGCCTTGATTGACTAAATGGATCTTTTACGGCTGAAACAACAAAAAAAAAAAAAAAAACATGCGATATGGCAGGCAAACAAATTTTTTATTCTATTGCATCCCCTCTCGGTGGGGCCGACCCGGGGGGTGGGGGTGGGCCCCACAGTATTGCGGGGATGAAAAAAAAAATTCTCCTCGGCATCCCCACTCGGTGGGACCGACCTGGGGGGGGGGGGTGGCCCCACAGTGTGGGGTTGTGGGGGTTGTTCCAGAACCCTCATTGTGTATACTACTACTTCAAAATCCAATGGTACAAAGCACTGAAAGTTTTGCAAACAGTACAGGCCCAGATCAGATGCCGCATTCTGATCTGGGCCTGTGCTGTTTGTCGAATACCAGGTTTTGGGTTTCTGGTACAAAATTGGTATATTCTGATCAAACTGAGTGGCTCCCCAGGCTGTTCTGAGCCTTTGCAAGGTGCACATGCCACTTTGTTGGATTTATCCTGGTGCGTCTCATAAACTGTCCTCAGTCTCTCTTCGTAACAAACAGTTCAACACTTTCATAACTTCCAGTGGGCCTTCTCCTGGGATGTGAAACGCCTGTCAGACTTGGTGTAAAGCACGTCGTCGAAACCTCTGGCACCTGAACTGGAGGGCGCCTCGTTCGCCTTCTGCATCGGATACCGATAAACGTGCCCAAAGCTGTGGCTGCCACAGAAAGCGTAACTATGAGCATGGTCTCCCCAACTCTAATCCCGGCGGTTACCGCTGTAAAACAAATGAAAAGAAAATAAATAAGTTAGATCTCTGCCTATTGTATCAGCACTCAACAACATGTATACAGTAGAACTTCGATGGCTCGAACACCGATGGCTCGTTTACCATGGATGTGTCGAACACATTCTTGAGCCCCTAGCGAAATCCTCTATATAAGAAATAGTGGGGGATAATTAAGGAGATCTTAGTCTTTTATCTTGCAAATGTATGCTGTGTGTACTCATTAGAATCGCCTCAATGAGGCGATTCTTATGAGTACACACAGCATACATATTCATTATAGAACACCGAAAAGATGTCTAAAAGTATCTCGTTATGCCTCCTGACAGTTACCTCAGTGGCTCGAACTACCCCAGGCTCGAACAGATTTTCGAGGTCCCAAAGGTGTTCGAGCCATTGAAGTTCGACTGTATTTGCAAACCATGCCACATTGGACGATGAATACATGGAAGACAGAAATGAAAATGAAATTTTATACAAAATAAACATAACGAAAAATGTTAAACGACATTCCTGCTGTATTATAAATGTAATGCTCAGCCGAGTTGATCATGGAAAAAGTTAAATAACCTTTGGTCTTGTATTTAGCCATAATAACGGACTGACTCAATTCCAACTTTCGTACTGTACAGTAGGACAGGTACTAAAAGAATCGACAAAGGTATTATCATGCATAAGACAGCTGTGTTTCGATGAGAAGGTTTGAACAGAAAGCAAAAGTAGAATTTATGCCTCTGAAATCTAGATTTGGCTGACCTGGGTGTGGCCTCAATTATTTTTTTTTTGTGACATTTCCTAGTTTGTGTGTCAAGAACTCACTGTTGAAAATGAATAAAAAATCACAGCACCCCTGTTTTCATTTCGGCAACGTGTGTCCAATCATTCCATCATTTATGTTTGAATTGAGGTTTAACCACCAACCCCCACCCCACCCCACCCCCACCCCACAACCGGTCTGCATTATATAGGTCATTATGGCAATTTTATTTCCAGTTCTGTGGGACTTTTACCTAAAATTGAGATGAATGACATCTCAAGCTCTATCACCCAACGAAACCAATAGGGTTTATGTGCATGTACGATCCCACTCGCACCACGTCTCCAAGGCAGGCTGAGAACCTCTTAGCGGTTTACAAGTACTCAGTGGGTTTCATTTCATACAACAGCATCATACAGCCCAATAAATTTTTACTTCCCCGATTTCCCGCATTAACTAAGAATATATGTGCTTACCAACAATAACGGTGGTGGTGGCAGCAGTTGTTGTTGTTGTTGTTGTTGTTGTTGTCATCATCGTCGAGCTTGTATTGCTGGAGGTGTCGTTGTCCATACCATCAACCTCACCAAGGGGCAGGGGCCAAGGAACAGGGAAAGGATACTGCTGAAATGAAATCGTTTCATTTAAACTTGATTAATACTTTTATAGGATGCTTTTCTAAGGATCCCTTTTTAGAAAAAGCAAAACGGAAAAAAAATCATTGGAAAAGCAGTTCGAGAATTTTCAAGTTACAAGAAAATTTTAAGAATAAAATCCTCGGATCCAGAATTGAACCCATTACCCCTGGGTTCAAAGCCAGCAACATAACCGCTTGGTAGAGTAGAAGTTTCAATCCGTTTGACTGGTCATTTATGCTCTTCTATTGAATTGATACACTGTAATCCCTATCAGAGCGGGCATCCACATTTCTGCACACTAATGTAAATTATGGGTACTCATTAGAAGCGCCTCAGAGGTGGACTTATTATGAGTAACCAGGTTCTGATTTCCGTGCAGAAATAAGCAAATCATCAGTAAATCACTAAATGACAGTAAAAAAAGAAACTGACTATATTTCTGGTATATATAGAATGTTCTACTGAGGCCACATTCTACAGCATTTAATTATCTTGCTTTCTTAAAATCTACAGGACCAAAGTGAATAAGAATGTGTGACTATGACATCACCATATGTATGTATTGCAAGGACAAATCATATCAAGCCAAATTTATTATTTATTTCATTTTTTTTTTTTTTTTTGCTACTTTTTGGTTCTACCGCACTTTCAAGATTATCTCATTCATATCTAGCTGATTGTTAACCCTTTTTGTACCAAATAGACTCTTCCTCCTTATGTAAACCAGGATACCATTTCAGAATTTAGGGGTGTCAGGTTGTTTTTTCTTCAAAACTTATTTGGAAAATGGCTATACTTTTCGCAAACAGTGTAGGCCCTGATCAGACGCCGCAGAATGCGGTGTCTGAACTGGATCAGAATACGGCGTCTGAACTGGGCCTGCACTGTTTGCCCTGGTACCCGTTTTGGAGTTTCCGGTACTAAATGTGTAAATAGAAGTGGGAGAAACCCACAACGGCCACGAAAGACAATTGTTTTCCTGCCCCCACTGTCGTAAAGGGTTCGGCCTGGTGCAAAATAGAAATAAGCACGTGAAATTTGGCAAGTGTAAAAAAGGAACCTGCGAGAAACAGCAGGCGCTGTGATGCATGTTTTGCGAGTTTTTCGACGGAGTGGGACCTCCGCAAGCATTTGAGAGACGGTAGATGCAAGGGTTTTTGTTGCGTTTGTTCTGCCAAAATTCCGGATGGTCAGGAAATGCTTACGCATCTGCGAGAGCACGTAAATTCCGAATTTTTCACGGTGCCTCAGTTAAGAGCGTTGAGAAAGCAGCAAAGAAAACTTGAAAAAGAAAGCTCGGGCCAAGCGCTCGATCAGCCACGAGAAACGCCGCCGCCCTTCGAAAGTGATAACGGTAGCGACTCGGAGGTCTCGACTGTTTCTGACAGGGAGGCTGGGATTCGAACTCCCGATTACCAGCAAGAAAGAACTACGAATTTTAACGGGACGCTGGTTAGATTTCGAATACAACCTGTCGGCGAGGAGGTTCAGGACATGATGCAGCTGTTTTCGAACAGACGACAGCAGCTAACAGACAATGTAAGCAATGAAATGAAACGGTTTCGTGGGGCAAAGTGGTACCTGTGTATTACGGTAAATATGACCAAGTATGGCCCTGACGGCGAAATTAAAGACCACGCGAAGCCGAGCTTTCGGTCTGCTACCCAGGCGGTTTTGGCGCACGAAGACATTCCCAGTCAGATCGACGCCGCTTACTTCAAATGCTGCAGCAGTCTGGAATCTTTCAAAGCCGAAGGCAGCGGCTGGCACTTGGATGAAATCGTGCTTGTAGAGCAGACTGTCCTGAAGTACAATCCCCTGAGAGGCTCGTGTTCCGCGTACTCCATGCCAGAGCCTCTGAAGAGAAAGGCGTGTTTGTTATCGGTCATAGGAATTCCTGGAAATAGCCAAGAGTGTTTCAAGTGGGCCGTTTTAGCGGGGCTGAAGGCCCCTAGGGATTTGACGAGGGAAATCCATTTCAGTGAGTTAAGTGAGCATCGAAACAGCCTGCCGTTCGATGGAATCGAAAACGGGGGAAAAAGAATGCCCATATCTCAGATTCCGAAGTTTGAAAGACGCAACAAGATAAGCATAAACGTCATTGGCTACGAAAATGAAGCATTTCCGTTGTACATATCAAAGAATCTAGACCGAAACACGAACGCACACGTTAACTTGCTCTTTGTCAGTAATGTCGAAAACACCCTGAACTGTGACGGACACTACTGCGTTGTTCAGTCCATAAGTCGCCTTCTTTGCGGCGAGACGCGAAGAGGTAACGCGACGACCACGAACGTGTTTGCAGCGAACTACAGCCCATGAACTGTGTTACGGTGTCAGAGAAGATGAAATGGCTAGAGTTCAGGAATTATAGGCGACAGGAAGAATGTCCATTCGTAATTGTAGCCGAGTTTGGGACGTACAGCTGTAAACCGTACGACGTAAACGAGCTTACAGAAGGTCGAACTGTTCGCGAGAGAATACTCGAACCCTGCGCCTTTGCCTATTTGCAACTGAGCAGAGACGACTGCCACCCTGCAGCTCCGGTCGTGTATGTGGGAAAAGATGCCGACGATACAATGTCGACATTTTCTAAAAGTATGGACGAAGAGCAGGAAAAGATCTCCAGTATACTCTCTCGGACTGTACCAACGAGCGTATGCGACACTGGCGTTCAGAACCTGATGAAATCCAACGACGCTTTCTGGTCCTGTTCCACCCCATTCCTACCCGGTGATAAGGTCTGCGTGGATCACGACCACTTTACAGGTAATGACTGCTCTAAGCACTATTTATATTGTTATATTACACGGCGTTGAAATGGCGTCGTGTCGACGTTGTGTGCCGTCCGTATCAATGTACAGTAAAATTCCGCTATTAAGACCACCTAAAATTAAGACCCAGCTTGTTGAGAATGTTTCAGTCATTCTTTCTTTGTGTTTTCTATTCTTAGTGTATCCCGTTAAGAGACCACCTTTGGGACTGTTCAAAAGTGATCTGAAATTTCAGACCACTTGAGCAGTCCCAAAGGTGGTGGTCTTAATACTGGAATTTTACTGTATATTCTAAAATTCAGACCTCGATTAAATTTATGTTTACAGGGACGATCCACGGCAACTGTTGTAATCGATGTAACTTGCTACTCCGGGAGGCGAACTTTCTTCCTATCCTAACACGCAACTTGTCTAGGTTTGATGGTCGACTTATAATGACAGCGGTCGGAAAGTACGGACATGAAAATATAAGCGTTTTACCGCAAAGTGTAGACACCTATATTTCAATTATGATCGGCAAATGCCGCTACCTCGACAGCAAACGATTCATGAATGCTTCACTGACAACTTTAGTAAAGAGTGTAAGTTCTGAAAGTGGGCTCGCATCTTTCAAATACTAGGGCCAGTTCATGCCAAAAGAACACTTCAATCTTCTCTCAAGAAAGCAGGTGTTCTGTTATGACTATTTGGACGGACCCGAACGACTGACGGAGATCCGTCTGCCTCCTAGGTCTGAATTTTATGATCGCCTCAGCGAAACCGAGATTAGTGACCGCGAATATGAGCACGTGCAGCAGGTCTGGGAAGCAGTGGGCATGCGAACATTGCAAGACTTTCTCGAAACCTACTTACTGTGAGATGTCCTTTTACACGCTGTTATTTGTTGTTATTCAGGAAGACGATGCTGGACAGTTTCAGTTACGACCCTATGCAGTACTTTTCCCTGAAACTAAAATCGAACTTTTGACTTGTCTAGAAATGCATCAGATGATAGAAAATTCTGTCAAGGGTGGCCTTGCAATCATTGGATCGCCTAGGTATGCCAAGGCTAATAACTCGTCTATGCCAAAAGAGGAATACGACCCCGACAGTCCCACCAGTTTCATACATTTATTCGACTTCAATGGCCTTTACACGTCGGTAATGAAAAATTACCGCCTTTCATCTTACGGTTTCAGATGGCTTTCGGAGACTGAGCTCGAGCAGTTCGACGTCTTGTCTATACTCGACTCCTCTGACCATGGCTACATTATCGAATGCGATCTACAGTACCCAGAGGAAATGCACGACAGGCACGACGCTTTTCCCCTCGCGCCTGAGCATGTCAAATTGAAAACCGAGGACTTGTCGGAATACACTAAAAGAATGGCTGAGGGATGTGGAATAAATCTGGGCGCTCTGGGTTACATAAGAAAGCTATGTTTGACTCTAAGGGACAAAAGCACTATGTCACTCATTACATGAATTTAAAGTTCCTACTTAAAGCATGCCATGAAACTTACAAAAGTTCACCGCGTGATACGGTTCACGCAAACCTTGTGGCTAGAAGACTTTATGACGTTTGTTAGTGAGAAAAGAAGAGATGCACAGAGCAAATTTTATCAGACCGTATTTAAAGCCATTCCCAACAGTACATTTGATAAGTTGAATCATCATCATCATCATCATCATCATCATCATCATCATCATCATCATCATTATCACCTTCATCATCATCACCATCATCATCATCATCATCATCATATCATCCTCATCATCATCATCATCATCATCATCATCATCATCATCATCATCATCATCATTATCACCTTCATCATCATCGTCATCATCATCATCAACATCACCATCATCATCATAGCATCATCATCATTATCATCATCATCATCATCATCGCTATTGCATGTGCATCACGTATCCAAGTTCTCGAAATGAACACCTCTGTAAACCCCACTTAAAATAGAGAAAAGTGAGGTTTACAGAGTATACTTTGTTTTTACTCAAACATAGTCTTCGGGTGCTCGTTAGAATCGCCTCACCGAGGCGGTTCTAACGGGCACACGCGATCAATGTTTGCCCGCTTATTTTTTAGGAAAGCTGCTGGAGTGTATAAGAAATCATAAGGATGTCAGTATATGCACTAGTGTAAAAAAAACTACACAAGCTAGTGTCTAAGCATACGTTTGCCACGCTGCACGAGTTTGGAGAAAACTTTGCCGCAGTGCAGATGCACAAAGAACGAGTCGTCTTAAATCGACCATATGCGATAGGCTTTTGCGTGCTTGAACTCGCAAAACTGGAGACGTACAAATTCTACTACGAGTTTGTACAGCCCGCCTTTAAGGAAGGTAGCGTGGCCCTGCTCACTCAAGATACGGACTCTTTCCTAATTAAGATAGTCGGCCTGGGTGACGTGAACAGAATTTTGAAGCAGAATTCGCGTTTGTTTGCCTTTATAAGTTTCACGGACGGTCACGAACTGAAAAATGACAAGAACCGGCTAAATCCTGGATTTGTCAAGTTTGAATTGGGGGCTGAAGTGTGCTGCGAATTCTGTGCATTGAGCCCCAAGAGCTATTTTTTGAGAACGGACTCTGGGTTTAAGCAAACCATAAAGGGCTCTAAAAGGCGGCTATCGCACGAGCGTTACAAAGAGTGCCTGCTTAAGGAAAAATACGAAGAAGAAAAAGTGCGAGAAATCAAGAATTATGGACAGGAACTGTACCAGGTGTCTGTACTTCGCAGAGTATATAGCCCTATTGAATTTAAACGCTACTATCTAAACACCACGGAGTCCATCAGTTTTGGCCATTATAAAAAAAGACAGGAAAATCGTTAATTTTAGCCGTGCTATTCTTTTCGCTGTGACTTTGGAGTGCAGTGTTAAGAGGTTTGGTTGGTTTTCTGTAAAACATGGACGAGACAGAGACGCTGGAACGGAGGGTTAAAAGAATCATTCCAAGTGTCCGTTTAGAGACAATCGACCCCCAGTGCTGTCAGTGCTTTATTTCTTTATCGGCTATTGATGTTTGTTAACTTTTATATCGAAGCGGATTAGGACACTTGGATGGGTTGCCATGTCATGTCTACAACAACATGCGTAAAAAGCTGATCTGCACATAAGATTTACGACAACTCGTAGACGGTATGTCAACAAGTAGAAATGGAGGCGGGGCTGGCATCGAGGGTCTTTTCTGAAATACCCACTGAATCCGAAATCAGTTTCATTAGGTAAAAAAAATCAGCAAAGAAAACGCAAACTTCGTAGTTCCGTCCCAGAAAAATAGTATGGAAATCACCGCTTCACCAAAAAGAAATCTTCGGATGAAATTATCCGGTACAAGGACTTTGTCTATGTAACGTGTGGACGCGACCATTACCGCAAGGATAACGAACGAAGAGACGGGCCCCGGTATGACTTTGGGATATGGGGCGCTGATGAAGCTGATGTCAGCGTTCCTATTCGTGTGCCGGGCGAGGGAAGCCCTTCTAATTGGGGTAGAGCAGTCATTCGTCGGGGAAAATGACTCCACGCCGAGAGCTGGGGTAAAACGAAAGCTGGATTTTGAAGCAGTCATGGACGAAAGTCCAATAAGAGAATCAATCGTGCCCCATGCTCCTCCCTGGTCGGGAAACGAGGAGGAGGAGGAGGACAGTCCTTTAAGACCTTCTCAGTGGCTGCCTTTGAGAAGACTTGAGGACATAGAGGGTCCCAGCAGGTCAAAGAAGAGAATCGTTGAAAAGCGACCCATTGCCATTGACCTGACACATGATGACGGTCACATGGAATTTTGACTTCCCGACGAAGTTTGGTTAAAAGTTATGAAGTGCTTGAGTTTGCGTGACGCAGCGTGTCTCGGGGCTTGCAACAAACGTCTTTCTTAACTTTTTGAAGCCGCGATGCACTGGATTTCCAGATACGAGAGGGAGTTGCATATGGAATTTGTGTGCGATAATCAAAAAGTTGCAAAAGCGGTTTACAAGCTCACAAAATCCATTTGGGACATTGAGACAGGATCGTTCAAATTATAATCATTTTGTTTTGTGATTGTGCATGTTTTATTATTATTATTATTATTGGTTGTAGTAGTAGTAGTAGTAGGGGTATTATCATTATCATGATTATTATTATTAGTACGATTATTATTATTTTCTGTTGTTGAACCTGCGGGGGAGACCACCTGTCTTAAGAGATTTCCTGTCTTGAACGACCATCATGCAATCCACCCGAGCGATTTTCAATGTTAAATTACCTGTCCTGAGCGCCCAACTGCCCAACGCGACCAAAAACCACCTAAAACTTGTCCAAATTTTAAAATTTCCCTGCCGTGTGCGACCAAATAAGTTTACAATGACACCGGAAGATCCACCGGTGCGCCAGTACCAATAATTATCTCTCTTCATGTTGTCTTTGGAAACCGAAATTATGACACTGATGGTGACCAGTGAGGGGATTAAAATTAATTGTTTGCCAATTATAATCAAAACATGCACTGATTGACGCTAATTGGATTGTTTGGACACAATGAGTGACGCGACTTAGCATTTGAATAGGCGCGAAAAAAATACCTAATAAATTTTACGGTCGTCTCGGCAAACTATCATTGCGACTTGTGTCAGTGGCTCGGCAAGCTACCACCGTGACTTGTATCGGCGTCTCGGCAAACTACCACCGCGACTTGAACATATTCGTGTAATCTATTTTTTAATAGTTTCATTTTAAAACCTCTTTTTTTCCAAAATCTTTTAAATTCATAGTTTTCTCATTATCATACATTTAAATTAATATTCAGTTGTTGTTTTTTGTTGTTTTTTTAATTCATTTTAAAATAAACTTTTACAAGCAATGCTTTTCTGCAGATAAATGTATATATTTCAATAATGATCTCACAAATTGCATATGGTGATTTAAAAAAAAAAATCTTGATTTATTCTCCCTGCCTTAAGAGACCACCTGTCTTGAGAGACCACGTTTTGTTCTTCCCATAGGTTGTCTCTCAAGACAGGTTTGACTGTGAGTGAGTGAGTGAGTTTTAGTTTTACGTCCCGCCAACAGCTAAGGTCATACGGAGACGGGACCTCGGTTTAAAGACTCATCCGAAAGTCTGGAGAAGCCCGGGATCGATCCTGCGATCCCTGGTTCACAAGGCGAGTAGCGTAACCTCTGCACCACGGAGGCTTCTGCAGGTTTGACTGTAGCTATTCAGTTGTGATTCACGTTTCATCTTTGTTCTGTACATGTTTATGTCCCCCCACCCGAAAGGGAGGGGGACATATTGGTTTTGGTGCGGATCCTGTCGGCGTTGGCGTCAGCGTCGGCGTCGGCGTCGGCGTTGCCTCTTGTCTGCACTCTATCTCCTGAATGGATGGATGGATTTTGATTAAACTTACACAGATACACCATTGGGAGGGGGAAAAGTACTGATTAGATTTTGGTGACCTTGACCCAATTTTCAAGGTCACAGGGCTGAAACCATTGTCAAATTTTAGACCAAAAAAGCTTGTCTGCACTCTAACTCCTGAACCAATGGAAGGATTTGGTTCATACTTGATACATTATATCAGTGGGATGGTCTTAAGAACTGATTGGCTTTTGGTGACCTTGACCTAATTTTCAAGGTCACAACGTGAGTTAGACTTTTAAAAATTGGCTTGTCTGCACTCTTTCTCCTGAACCAGAAGATGAATTTTGATCAAACTTAGTACATTATATCAGTGGGCTGGTCTTAAGAACTGATTAGATGTTGGTGACCTTTACCTAATTTTCAAGGTCACCACGGGACTTAGACTGTTGAAAATTGCCTTGTCTGCACTCTATCTCCTGAACCAGTGGATGGATTTGGTTCAAACTAGGTACATTATATCAGTGGGCTGATCTTAAGAACTGATTAGATTTTGGTGACCTTGACCTTATTTTCAAGGTCACAGGGCTGAAATAATGAGTGTGGTGGGGGGACATCTGTTTTCTTAGAAAACAATTCTAGTTTCTTACCACATTTAGCTACATTTTGAAGATGTCTAAAATAAAAAGTATTATGACTACACTGCGGTTCCTAGTCTTTCCGATTGGAAGACAAAAAAAGTTAACTCTATTTACCTATCTGAAACAAACTTGTTTTTGTGATCGATACATTCATTAATTTCGAAAAAAGCGGTAAAGTAAGATAGGCCCCCTTTTCTGCGTTCGTTTAGCCTATCATCACGTAAACACGCCTATATAATTTTGAGCCCTATAATTCTCATTTTATATAGTCATTTTTCTCATATCTGCTTAACTCGTACATTTTGTGGACTCACACAGACACAGATTCTAACGAGTACCCACAATCTGAAATTTGCATTTTGGTGGCAACAATCTGAATAGACGTGTTTTCGCGAAAGTAGGCATTTATGAGGTTTTTTCACCTTCGAATATGGGTTTCATGATCCTTTACATTGATCAAGGGCCTGTAAGAGCGCTGTCTCTTAATCATAAGGACTCTTGCCGCTGTGGTTTCGAGCCGCTGTGGTTTCGAGCCGCTGAGATGTTTTCTCTCCGGCTACCCCGCTTTTTGCCCACCTTTGTTTAACAGTCAACTCGAAGCAAACATAATAATCTTGAAAGAGTTGTAACCACCCCCCCCCCCCAAATGTTGGCGAAAATCAGAGAACCCGGAGAAAAACTACACGACCATCCGCTAGCGCAACTTGCCCTTCCCACACGCGACGCAAGCGAGTGTCAAAGAAGTCTGCGCATGATGTAACCTGCAACAGGACATGTGTAAAACGCAAAGACTCGGATCAGCCTGCGCCGCAGGCTCTCCGCGCAGGCTGATCAGAATATTTGCTGTTTGCACGAGTCTTCTAAGGCTTCCGGGTTATCCATTGAGCAACAAGCGAAGACTGGCCAGACTGTCTGTATGCACGGATTGATCTGAGTCTTCGCTAGTTGCAGTAATCTTATTGAAGGTTTTGTCATGCACAGGCCAAAAGATAGAGGACAGTTTACCGCGACGTCTGCTGTGTCGGGTCTTTGGATTTCGATTGAAAACAATACGATTGCGCTGCGATATTGCGAGTTTATTGACACAATCATAATTATTACAAAAGAAACAAAAAACTCTCAGGGCCACTATACATGTAAAAGCAATAAACTACGAGGACTGTTCAAACATGAATGCAACTAAGCACATAAAAATGATTCTGTGATAGATTTCGATGAAAAATTTATTTTGTCTCCTCAAAGTATTCCCCTTTAACAGATATACAAACTTTCAGTCTTCTGATCCAATCATTGAATGCATTTTGGTAGTCTTTTCGAGGTATACTATGAAGGCACTGGAATATTGCAGAACCGAGGTGTTTGCGCTGTACAAATTTTCGACCAGAAAGGCATTTTTTCAACCGCGGGAACAAAAACAAAGTCACAAGGGGCAAGGTCAGGGGAATACGGAGGGTGAGGGAGTTCAACAACCTTTTCCTGCTTCAGATAGTCTTGCACAATGAACGCCTTGTGCGATGATGCATTGTCATGTAGCAATCTGACATTTGCCAAACCAGTTGCGGGTCTTCGTTCTTTGAAATATTTCTTCAATTTTCGAAGAACTTTATTCTTGTAAAACTTCGCATTTATAGATTTGCCTTTAGGCACAGCAACCTGGATAGCAGGGCCCTGATTTGAAAAGAATATGGCATACATTACCTTGATGACGCTCATGGTCCGCTTTGCAATGCATGGTCTTTTGCAATACTTTTTTGCCCGTAATTTGTTCTGAATCGTTCGTTTTGGCTCAAAAAAGTGAACCCATGTCTCCTCACCTGTGACGAGAGTAGCGAAAGACCGTGCATTGTAATTTGGAAACTTTTTAAGCAACTTCTTGGCGCACTGAACGCGTGTCTTTTTCTGCTCATCTGTCAACAGATGGGGAATCCATCTAGCACATCTTTCTCATTTCCAAATCCTGTTTCAGAATTGTATGAGCTGCTCCTAATGAGATGCCAACCATACTAGCTATTTGCCTAGTGGTGTATCGTGCATCGGTAGCAACTATTTCTTTCACTCTAGCAACCATCTTGGCAGATGTTGCTCTTTTCGACCGACGATCATGTGGTGCATCTTCTGTTGAGCCTAGCCCACAGCTGAATTTCTTACACCAACGAAAAACTGTCGGAAAAGACATTTCATTATGCCCATATACCGAACATATTTCATCAAAAATGTCTTTGCACCGTATACCAAGAATATTACGATTCTTAATATAGGACCGTATTTCAACGGCGTACTCTGACCTTCTTCCAACCATGTTTTGTATTAGTATACAAGAGTAGACAGTGTTTATCGAACGATATACTGGCTAAAGTGCACGGATATTAACAGGTTTGGTATCAATGTATAGGTAAAATGTTTTTCTACGCTGTGATATTTATTTCCAGGTGATTTTCGCATTAGTGCATGAGAAAACGTTCTACTTGCATTCATATTTGAACAGTCCTCGTATAATGTTGGCGATTTTCAAATCTGTTTTCACTTAGGGGAATTTTGCTGTCACTTCTTTCAGAATCTTACTGTGACCGACCAGAATCGCTGGATTTATTTTCATTTTCATTAGCCTCAAGAACGCATTTTCTATCCTTATTTCATACCCTGTCCGATTTTCATTCCCGCCGTCGTCGTCTGACATAAGGCAGAAATCTGACTGGTTTCCGAGCATTAATATGCGCAGGTGAACGCCGTTCAGCATGTACCTATCCAGCTGAAGGCAGTCGTTCAATGGAAGCCCGACCATATCAATCTGCTTGGATGCCTTACAGAGCTGGTGTCGTTCGAACAGTCCAAAGTTACCTGTAAGATGTTACAAACCACCAATGAGATACACGCAGAAAGAACATATACAGTCACAAGATTCTTATATTAAAATGATTTCCGACAGGTTTTTGGCGTCGTGGCGACGTCCAGCTGACGTCAATGCAACGTAACGATGTCGGAACAACGTCGTTAAGACGTCACGTGCCCGATGGACCGATATCCTCCCCAGCAGGCACATGACGTAACTGTGACGTCACATAAACGTCGTTACAACGTCATGACCTTTATGTAACGTCACATAAACGTCGGTGCAACGTCATGACGTTGCACCCACGTTGATTTGACGTTGCCCTCGCGACGTGTGCCTGCCGGGTCACAGCACAACATTGTTTTCAATTAGCAGAAAGAAGCTATTAAAAAGTAGGCAATTTCAGGACTTCGAAACGACGCTGATAAGACGTTGAATTAACGTCGTGCAATTTTGAGTTACATGTATATATGCGTACTTGGAATGCGTATGTTGGCTGGTTAAAATGAAGCGTAAAGAAATACATTTACAGCTGCAACAGAAATGTCTACTAACCGCTGTTCGGTGCAGTCTCGTCGAAGAACCCAGGCGTGTCTCTGTAGAAGAGCTGAGACTGAAGACTGGAAGATTTTTCATCAGCCGATGTATTGAACAGCGTTTTCAAATAGGCTTTGATAGGGCACTGATCTCCACTTGAGCTCACAAGAGTCCTGTTAAAATACACGCCCACCTGCTTAAACAGTGCGTGGAAGAAAAAGTTGACGGGGCTAACCTTGTCTTCGTCTGTCAGCCTAGTTCCATCTGATTTCAAGATTTTGACTTTCAGAAACAAATCTGTATACGTATCACCTTGCAAGTTTGTGTCGAATTCGAGCGGAGTCTTTTGAAACTGGGACACCGGCCGGATGTCTTCGTAAAACTGGCCCTGCACTGCAACCTGATTAACTGGAACTGAAAATAAATCTAAAGCATCCGGCGCTTTGTCACTGGCACTGAGTGGAGTCAAAACTGACATCCTGCCCGTGTATTCGCTCTTATTTTTTCTTCTTGCTAAAAATATCGTTCAATTTTCTGTACGAGAATGACGTTTTTCCCGAGACTTTTTGCTTCCTCTTTTGCACCTATTTCGCACCCTGCGCGCCTTTTGTCGCTTTGGTACTCTTCTTACTCTATTTTTTGGCCGAATTTGACACGGTTGCCTGTGTTCATAATAGAGGCAGCCTAGTTAGTTGTTTCCGTAACTGGCGAAACAAACTGCAGCTTAACGCCAGAGGAACTCTCGTGCGCCTGTTTGCAACACGCCTGCTGTGGGCCCTGCTCTGGACCGTTATGTGATTTCACTTTTTTCTCGTAATAATCGCTCCAGAGTTTTTAAGTCAGGAATATACAACTCCCGCGCCTGGTCGGAACTCCTTAACATGTCCAATACACTGTAGCGCCGCCTCACACGCCGAAGGTTAAAGAGGTCATGATTGATATTAACATCGATAATGTACATAATAGTGTAAACATGGTATTTAAGAGGATTGATGACGTACTCGCCTCAAATACACAGAAGCGTGAACTCTGCTATCTTGTAAAACATCGTCTATGTACATACTCCCGTGAGTTAATCCGATTTCTACAACTGAGCAGTTTTGGGTGGCTTGAAAAAAGCAACAACAGTTAGCCGCGGCATCGACGTGGAAAGCTGTCCTGGAGCCAACACTCACGGTTCACTCTTCTCAGAATCTGTCTTTTATCACCACCAACTATTTAGAGTCCCACTAAATTTGAACAAACTTCTAACACCTGTCCGGATAAGACGCTTGTCGCGTCCATTTCGCTGACACTGACTGTCAGAGAAGTCAAAGCCGCTTCCCATTCGCCATGTAAATGCAAAGGTTCGCTTAGTTTCACCCTAAAGTAGGAACCTTTGTTATCTGGTAAATGATTTATCGAATCAGTATTGCCGAGGTACATATGAACAGCGCGATCCATAGCAAAGGGCACGAACTCGGGGTTTCGTGTCTCGAGCTTATCGGTAATGCTTTATCGACGACTTTAACACGTAAGAGTCGAAACTAGGCCCGTAGCCTTTCCAGCGAACCAGGACCTTCTGGTTCTTGCCCAAGGTTTTCAGGACCCGATCGATACCCAAAGTTGGTCTTGCGACTTGTATGTCCTTTGTAACTCGGAACGAACCGTAAAAGAGCCCTCGACCGGCGTGTTCTGAAGGTCGGACAGCTTGTAGACGGGAATACTGTCTTGCACGAAGCGACCTATAACCACAAACACCTCCTCTGTGACTTGCTCTTGGTAAGATCCCTCAAAGGGACTCCTTGCGTAGCTGATTCTCACCAGCTGCCCCTTTTCAAAGGAATACTTGGTCCCGGGCACAGTGTCACGCCTGTGGGTGCGGGGGTTTGAGGTGTTCTTTTTTGGTCGCAGACTATTAATGTACATTTCATTCCAGAGAGACACTTGATTCCTCTCATTCACCTCATTTGGGGCGGTCTTGCCTAAACTTCGATGGGCCCTGTTGTTATAGCTCGAGACCAGCTGATCCAGCACATCGACGTACCGGTACATGTACGTGTTATTGTGAAATAAGTAACGATAAACGAGTTGTTTCACCGTCTGGATTCATCGCTCTGCATAGCCGGCTTTGATGGGGGGGGGGGGGGGGGATGCGTACACGTGCCGTATGCCCTTTCGTGAAAAGAATTCCGCTAGAACTCTGTAACGAAATTCTACCTCTCGGTCACTGCGGATCTTACGAGGGACGGGACCCGTCTTGTAGATGTCTTCCAAAGCGTCCAGCACGGACGACGCAGACTTGTTTTTCAATGCACGCACTTTGACAAACCTGCTGAAAACGTCTATTGCTACGAGGAGAAATCGCACGCCTGCATTGGACCGGGAAAGCCTCTAAAAATCTGCTAAATCTATATTCACCAAGTCGTTGATGCCATACGCTATAACCCTGCTCCTTTTAAATTTGCGGCGAACGAATCTGTTCACCGTGTACGTGTCCTGCGTCTCTAAGAATGCCTTCAACTTTTGTCTACTTACATTATACAGCCCCTCCTTCTTCACCGCGCCCTCGAGTGCCCTTAATCCCGAAAAACTACCGGGTTTGCGTGGGTCCGAATAAACTTTTTCAAGGTACTCCTCTACATGTTTCGGTAGCTCTTCTTCATCTTTCCTCGAGCCTTTCGACGTCGTTGCTTTTTTGTGACTCCGCGATGGCAACGGCATCAGTTAGGTCTGTGTTGACAACGCTAAGTGACGACGTATCTTTCAGCTGTTGTTGTTGCCCCTGTTTAGGATATTTCAGTCCGGGGTTGGGCAATATGTAACCAAATTCAGACGACAACAGAATAAGCCAGAGTTCTTGGTTAGCCGACCGGACGCTCAGATGATATAGCGACACAGCAATAATACCGTACAGCACAATGACCTGTGCGATAAAAGTGACGGTGTTCTTTGGAACGCGCTGCAAGCAATGTCTACTCTGAGCCTACGGCCCCAGATCAGACGATGAAATAGATCTATTTACACTGGGTTGAAATCCTTCCGCTATAACTCCTTCCAGCAAATTTTCACCGCGATTACCTTTTCTCTCGCCTCCGTTACATGTATATTCCATCCTTCAAATCCCAAATGAATCCGTTCGCCCTCGTAGCAAAGAACATGATACAATTAATCTTCATAATTTGTTTGACTTTATGATTCATATTCGCAATCTGTCTTATTATCATATCTTATATAATTAATACGCGTAACTTGTTCGTCTTTATGATTCATATTCATAATTTGTTGGCTTTACATAAGAATATCGCATCATATTTCGTAACAGGATCATAATTTGTTTGCTTTATATTATAATATCGGATTATATTTCGTAACGGGATTATATTGCATAACATAATCCGATTATATCTCATATAATCGGATTACAATCCTAAAATCCTGAATCCTGAACATTCCACTCTCAAAAGGCATACTACTAATTACTCTAGTTAAGGCACATTCCGAATGTTAATACGGAGGCAAGATTTACCACAATTAAGGAGAAGCCCTCATGGAGTAGTTTATAAGCTTCTCGCCTCGCGAACCAGGGCCGTTGGTTCGATTCCGGGCTTCTCCAGACTTTCGGATGGGTCCTCAAACCGAGGTCCAGCCTTTATATGACCGTAGATGTATGTGGTACATTTGTTTGACTTGCGGTTTAAATTCCCCGTCAACACTGTAAAGGTCATTTTGGAGACGTCGCTTCCAATCTTGTGGGACTTTTATCCGACATTGAGATGAAATGACATCTCAAGCCTTGTCGCCCAAAGAATATAGAATTAATTTTAGAAAATGACTGAACTGTTTTCGCAGAGAGTTATGACCCTGATCAGTTGCCGCGTTCTCAGGCCCCTGTTCTTGGTCTACACTGTGTGTAATTAATTAGTTTTTGTTAAGATGACTTATGCATAATTTCAGGTCGGTTTGGCATGGCAGTCACCGTGCCGGACTGTGTACCGGTTCAACACTTCGAAACTTCCAACGAGATTAGCTTGATTTTCAGTACCGAGTAAGTTTCCATCTTTTGTAATTTAATCATTTGTGATGGTGACTAAATGCACTGTTTTCAAGGATGGGCAGGTCAAACTAAAAAAATGAAGAGGCCATAATAATTTGTTCGGAACAAAGATTGAAGAATACGCTTTAAAGCACAGACGTGAAGGGATTAAGTGGAATTATGAAGTCCTAATTAATGCCGATTCATCATCGTTGTGCTTGTTTGAGAACTGTATTAATTTCAAATAAATGCCAACAATCAATTCATGAAACTCCCTGAAATTTTGTAAATTTGCTGAACAAGGCTATAATAACGAAAAAATCGTATTATACTCTGTTCCACAGACTCACAAACTCAACTTTTCAATGTTAGAGAGCTACTCTAGTCGGGGAAAGAAGCAGTTAGTTTTATGAAGTTAGTTAGAACCTGTCTTAGTCGTTTTATCGTCGGTTTATCGTTTTATGTACTTCAACACCGCTTTGGGCATCGCCGATCCAACTGTGTTTATTCCACCCAGAGAATGCACATCACACTAAGGCTAGGAATGGAGAATCTTTGTATCTTACCGCAGTACAAATTGTATCAAACAGCCCCAATACACACGAGTCTATGTTTCAAACTTTTGTGTTTTAAATTCAGTGAAAAGTGTGAAGGCAATGATCAGGAATCGATACTATTAACCAAAAGCTCCCATTAGAGATACCAAAGGGAAAGCAGCACAGACATGAAACAACTAGACCCTAATGGAAACATCAATAGCGGAAAGCCCAAAGCACAGCTACTGTCCCACAAAATGGCCAAATGGCTATCCAAAACAAAATAATATAAGCAATACACACACTCAAAGACAAACCATAACAAAAATAAACTTCGACAGAAGAACCGGCTTGGAAAGGTCAGTGAAACGAATCCCACTGGGAGGCTTTTATCGATTTTACGTGGCCACAATCATCGCCCATATAACCGTCGCAATTTAGACAAATACTTTGTTCAGCCCGCATGAAGGCCTCCTAACTCATCAGTGCAACATCTCCGTGAACACATAAATCAAACAACCCCAGAGATGAAACAACGGCGAGGACTCGACAGCAAGAAACCACAGAAATGCTGGAGCAAAAGAAGACCAACTGTTCTGGAACTGTTACTGACTTACTCGGTCATTTTATTAAAATATTACAACCGCGTATTGGGGTCTTCCCCCTGGGTCACTTTCCGCTGAATGGTGTGTTTTGTTCCATATCGGAACTTGCGGTCTTTACATTTCGTCATCAGAATTGCTTGCGCGAAGGCGCCTCAAAATCTGTTAATTTCCAAATTGAACTGCTTTAACCCCCCTCACGGTGTAAGTGTGTGACCTATAATCCTGTTTTTCTTCTTAAATGAATGTTTTATCACCTTATAGTATACATGTCAGCATGTATTTTGTAGTACTTTTCTTTTGGATATTGTTGTGTCAAGATTCGCGTCCATAGTGTTTCGACCTAGCAATCCAAGCTGTATGTTTTATGGATGAATTTAAATATATGTCATCATGATTGAGATACTTCTTTCTTGCCAAAGCATAATTAATCTCAATTACCTTTTCTATAAACGACTCTGGCTATATAATTTCCTTAATCATGTAATTATCAAACAACGTTACGTTAACAAGTCCATGCTACGTGCTCCTAAGAGAGCCCCAGTTTTATATGAACAGTAAAAGCAGCGGTCATGGGGGTATGCATATATCACCATTTCTTCTCCAGATAGCATGAAGGGCACACATTAGAGCTGCCTCAAGAGGCAACTCTAATGAGTGCCCACAGCCAACATGCAATTAGTTGCAAATTTTCATGTAGTGTACTCTTTATTTTCAGTCTTTTACCTCTTTGACTTTCCGAAGTAAACGTGGTTATACTAGATGTAACGGTGTTGTTGCTCAATGGCCCCTGAGACATCATAGTAAAAGAACCGGGCTACCAGTGGTTTCTAGAACTTGTCTGTGAACCCCACAGTCTGCTACCAAGATGGCTTATTCAGAAAAAGCTAGAAGAATAAGAACTCTTACCCCGGCAGCACAAGAAAACTATCAGCAACGGCTGGAGAAATATTACAAGAAGCTTTCATCTCTTCAGAAAGAGATTTATTGTACTATTGAAGCTAATCCCCAACTCGAAGGATTGCCAAACACTGCACTGTTTAATTTATGGAAATCTATTCTAAAAACACATGAAATATATTTAAAGTTGTGTTCGGAAGTGACAGTGTTTCTAACCACAACAAATACAGAAGACAGTCGTAAAGAATGTTCCGTCGTCTTGTTGAAGGACAGGAACCTGAGAGACTGTATTTTTAAATTCTTGAATGACATTGAAGCTGTACAGAACGACAGGTATGAAAGCTTTACCATAAGTTCAGAACACTCTAGTGCATCTGTGAAGTCAAAACACTCACATAGGTCTTCAAGATCAAAAGGCTCTCATATGACATCTATATCAAAGGTTTCCGTTGCTTTGAAACAGGTAAAGGTGCAAGCAGCACGCGTTAAAATGGAGTATGGCCAAAAGGAGGCAGATCTGCAACGTTTGAAAGCTCAAATAATAGAAAAAGAAGAAATTGCTGCTGCAAACGCAACTCGTGAAAAGTCAAATTTAGAAACTGAAATAATACTTTTGCAGAACGAGAAAAAAGTGGCTGCTGCAGAAGCAGAGGTTGAAACATTGGAGTTGTCAGTCACTCAGTTTGATTCATGCAAGGATAGACTGTCATACATACCAGCCTTGGACCCACAGATAAGGACTGCCGAGTTTGTACGCGGGTATGCTGAAATCTCAGATACTCACCAACCGGGTCCAAATCCAACTGTAGAGCCAACCTGTCATCAAGAACAGCACCCTAAAATAGATGATGCCCCTTATCCCAAGATCCAGACAGTGACTGACGCCCCTTATCCCGAAATCCAGAAAGTGACTGATGTCCCTTATCCCCAAATCCAGAAAGTGACTGATGCCCCTTATCCCCAGATCCAGACAGTGACTGACGCCCCTTATCCCCAAATCCAGAAAGTGACTGATGTCCTTTATCCCCAAATCCAGAAAGTGACTGATGCCCCTTATCCCCAAATCCAGAAAGTGACTGATGCCCCTTATCCCCAAATCCAGAAAGTGACTGATGCCCCTTATCCCCAAATCCAGAAAGTGACTGATGCCCCTTATACCCAATTTCAGAAAGTGACTGATGTCCCTAACTCCCAGCCCCAGATAGTGACTGATATAACTAATTTCTTGCTAAAAAAGGACCTATTGTTGTCAAGACTTTCCAATTTTAATGACAAAGCTGAAAATAATAGAGTCTGGAAAGCCAGTTTCAAAGATGTTATAAAGGAATTGAGTGTGTCCCCCTTTGAAGAGTATGACTTGCTAATTAAGTGGCTGGGACCAGAATCCCGCAAACACGCTGTTAACATAAGAGCTGCAAACATGAATAACCCAACGCAAGGTATCCAAAGTGTGTGGGAACGGCTTAATAATAGATATGGCTGTGCTGAAATTCTAGAGGACCAGGTGAAACGAAAAATCAGTAATTTCCCAATTTTAACGAGCAGAGATAACAAAAAGTTATTCGAACTATCTGACATAGTTTCTGAAATAGAATCTCTGAAAGGTGATGAGAAATATGCATCTTTGCTGGCGTACTATGATTCATCCTCCGGAGTTACCCCCATAGTTGGTAAATTACCTTACAATTTACGAGAGAAGTGGGTAACACAAGCTGCCAACTATAAACGTGATCACAATGTCCCATTCCAACCATTCTCTTTCTTCGCTAAGTGGATGCGAGATATCAGTAAAATCAGAAATGATCCCAGTTTGTGCTACGATACTCTGCTTTCATGCATAACATGGCCGTTAAACCTGAACCACGGCAAAGAAGAAACCCGACTGTAGTTACTCGCAAGACTGAAATTTCACCAAACACAGAAAGCCCTCACCCCCAACAGAACCAAGACTTTCGTTGTCCGATCCATAAAACTAACCACTCTTTAAATGAATGTCGTGCTTTTAGACTTAAGAGTATTGGTGATCGCAAAAAGTGGCTGAAAGAGCATAATTACTGTTTTAAATGTTGTGGTTCCACAACTCATAGAAGTAAGGATTGCAAAGCAAACATTACATGTGCTTTCTGTGGTAGCTTGAGGCATTCTTCTGCATTACATGTCGATCAGCCTAATCAGCCCCTCCCAGCTTCGCAGTCGCATAGCCAGGGTTATAATGCAGTGACCAGTTCTCCTATGTTGCCTCAGGGCGGGGAGAGGTCATCTATGTTATTTCCCTCTGTGCCTTCGCAAGGCGGGGGGGGGGGCGATTTGGGCAAAGTTAACAGGTTAATAGTAAGTGCACTCAAATTTGTGGAAATAAGTTTTCTGGTAAGTCAGGTGCAAAAACAGTTTTAGTGAATGTTTACCCTAAAGGACAGCATGCGAAAGCTATTAAAATGTATGCCATTCTTGATGACCAGAGTAATCGCACTTTGGCTAGGTCAGACCTTTTCCACATGTTAAATGTTGACGCTAGTGAAATAGAATACACCCTCTCTTCATGCGCAGGAACAAAGGTTACATCGGGTAGATCCGCACATTGCCTTTTTGTCGAGTCGGCAGACGGTGCCTCGCGATTAGAGCTCCCAAGTGTATTAGAATGCAATGAGATTCCAAACATGCGCGATTAGATTCCGACTCCGGAAGTTACGCGGTATCATTTGCATTTGAATGATATTTCCGAGTACATACCTCCTCTTGATACTGACGCGGCTATTATGCTCTTGATAGGTAGAGACTTGCCCGAAGCACACCATGTGTTAGATCAGCGCATTGGGCCAAAAGGCTCCCCGTATGCTCAGAAACTGAAACTTGGCTGGGTAGTTATAGGTGAAACATGCTTAGGAGGCATTCATAAAGCTGACTACGTGGATGTAAAGAAAACCTATGTTCTTAGTAATGGAAGGTCGTCAGTGTTCAAACCGTGCACAGATCAGTTTAAGGTCACATTAAGTACTCCGTGTAATACATACTGTGACTCAGATCAAAATGATCCTGTATTTCAACGATGCACAGACGACAACAAGCAATCTCTGTCTGTTGAAGATCGTCAGTTTCTCGAGATAATGGATGCAAATTTCCACAAAGATTCCGAAGGACATCTATCCGCCCCACTGCCATTCAAGCTAAACCGCCCTTCTCTTCCAAATAATAGAGAACACGCTTTGAGGAGAGCCAGATCATTGCATGCTAGTTTGTGTAAGAATGCAATAAAAAAGCAGCACTTCGTTGATTTCATGACCAAGGTTTTTGAGAATGGTCATGCTGAGGAGGCACCCGCTCTCAGAGAGAACGAAGAATGTTGGTATTTGCCTGTGTTCGGTGTGTACCATCCTCAAAAACCAGACCAAATTAGATGCGTGTTTGACTCTTCAGCTCAGTATCGAGATATTTCACTCAATAGCGTTCTGTTACAAGGGCCAGATCTTACAAACAGCCTTCTAGGAATACTCTTAAGATTCCGGAAGGAGACTGTTGCCATAGCTGCAGATATTCAACAGATGTTTTTTTAGTTTTTATGTGCATAAGGAACATAGGAACTTTTTACGCTTTTTCTGGTACAAAGATCATGACCTAAGTAAACCTTTGGTGGAATATAGGATGTGTGTGCATGTTTTTGGTAATAGTCCTTCCCCAGCTATTGCTACTTATGGCCTCCGAAAATCAGCAGAAAATTCAGATGCGGACGTCGAAACATTCGTCAACAAGGACTTTTACGTGGATGACGCCCTAACTTCGCTACCAACGGTGTACGAGGCAGTTAGTCTAATGAAACGCACACAAGCAGATCTACACAAGGATGGCCTAGTTCTACACAAGGTGGTTTCCAATAAAGAGGAAGTAGTGTTATCCTTCCCACCAGAACAACGTGCAAAAGACTTAAAGGAGTTGGACCTTAGTGTTGATTTGTTACCTGTTCAGAGAAGTTTAGGTTTACATTGGGATTTGAACACAGACACATTCTTCTTTGAGGTCTCAAACGATCTCAAACCGTACACAAGGCGTGGTGTTCTATCCATTGTGAACAGTCTATTTGACCCCATAGGTTTCCTTTTCCCAGTGACAATACAGGGAAAACTCATACTGCGAGAACTCATGAATAGTGCAGTGGGTTGGGATGAACCTTTGCCTGAGGAAAATCAGGCAAAGTGGACTGCTTGGAGGGCCTCATTGAAAGGTCTTAGTCAGATTCATATCCGGAGAGGTTACTCACTTGAATCAATCAGTAAAGCAACTAGTGTCGAACTACATGTCTTCTCAGATGCTTCGGAATGGGCAATAGCAGCAGTGGCTTACCCGTTGATTTCATTTGATAGTGGTAGTCGCTGTATTAGTTTTGTTCTTGGAAAGGCCAAAGTTGCACCAAGAAGTGGACACACGATTCCCCGCTTAGAGTTGTGCGCTGCTGTTCCGGCTACAGAATTGTCCGAGACCGTAAAAGAATCTCTTGATATGGACATTAAAAACGTGAAATTCTACACAGATAGCAAAATTGTTTTAGGATATGTGTATAACACAACAAGAAGGTTCTATACGTACATCCGTAACCGCGTTGCTAAAATTCATTGTGTTAGTGTGGCTGAGCAATGGAACTTTGTCCGAACTGACCTTAATCCGGCTGATGGTGGAACGAGAGGTTTGCCAGTTGACAAATTGCAAGATAGCAAATGGATATCAGGTCCGTCATTTCTCTTGAAGCCGCAGGACCACAATCACGAAAGCCATAGTTTTCCTTTAGTTAATCCCGATGTTGACAGTGAAATAAGAAAAGAAGTTAAAGTTCTTACCTGTGCAACAAAAGTTTCTCAAGGATCTCTAGGAACCAAGAGAATGGAAAGATTCTCATCATGGAAGAAGCTGGTTGCAACTATTGCCCGCCTTCAACATATTGTGCAATCATTTCATTGTGAGAACAGTTGCGATGGCTGGCATATTTGTGTTGATTCTCATTCAGTGGATGCTATCGAGCAGGCTACTAAGTTTTTGCTAAAGGAGGTGCAACAAGAAGTCTTCAGCAAAGAAGTCACTTGTTTGCTGAATGGAAAGCCTGTGCTGAGGGACAGTTCAATTCTCTCCCTAAACCCCTTCATGGACTCAGATGGAATCCTGCGTGTTGGGGGCAGGCTTAACAAAGCTACACAACTTGTGTCAAAGGAGAAAAATCCTATCATTTTACCCGGCAAGCATCATGTCTCAAGGTTACTAGCCATCCATTACCATGAGATGGTGAAACATCAAGGACGTCATTTCACTGAGGGCCTGATCAGATCAGAAAGGTACTGGATCACAGGGGGAAAACGTCTTGTATCTGCCATCATTTTTAGTTGCGTCCCTTGTAGAAAGCTACGTGGGCATTTTGAAGATCAGAAAATGGCTGATCTTCCACCGGACAGATTGGAACAAGCTCCCCCATTCACCTACGTCGGTGTTGATGTATTTGGACCTTGGGCAGTGGTAACCAGGCGTACAAGAGGCGGTCAAGCTAGTTCAAAGCGATGGGCAGTTTTATTCACGTGTTTGTGTGTTCGCGCCATTCACATTGAAGTCATTGAAGACATGTCGTCTTCTGCTTTCATCAATGCTTTGATACGTTTCGTGGCTATACGTGGTAAAGTCAGGCAATTCAGATCTGACCGTGGAGCCAACTTTGTCGGTGCTACGGCTGAGCTGAGGACAGACAGAGTAAATGTTGAAGACGATGGAGTCCGAAAAACCCTCTGCGATTCTGGAAGTGTTTGGATATTAAATCCTCCACACAGTTCACATATGGGCGGCGCATGGGAGAGGATGATAGGTATAACGCGTCGTATCTTGGATTCCATGCTGAAAGATGTTACAAACTTAACTCATGAAGTCCTGGTAACGTTGATGGCTGAAGTGACTGCAATAGTCAATTCCCGCCCATTAGTGCCTGTTTCGTATGATAGTGAGGTTCGGTTCCACAGATACTTAGCCCTTCGATGTTGCTCACACAGAAAACCGACATCGACGAACACCCAGTTGGGCAGTTAGACACAAAAGATCTTTATAAGCGGCAGTGGAAACGTGTTCAGCATTTAACAGATCTCTTTTGGGTAAGATGGAAAAGAGACTATCTACAAACCTTGCAGACTCGCAAGAAATGGGCCTCTGGGACGGAAAACATTCAACCAGGGGATGTAGTTCTTTTGAGAGACGATGAGCTTGGTCGTGTTCAGTGGCCCATTGCAAGGGTAACGAAAGCCTTTCAAAGTGATGACAGTTGCGTACGTAAGGTCGAAGTCCAAATTTTCAGAAATGGTTCTATAGCGAAATATATCAGACCGGTTGTGAAAATGATACTGCTGGTAAAACACAGTGAAAACTAAGGTTGTTTTCAGTGGAAACAGAAGATTACATTTACTTTCAGTGCGTAGAGCAGCAGAGGTATCAAGAGTGAAATCGGTACGCGTTGATACATAGTTGCGACAAACTTAAGGTTTACGCTCATTTCACTGTTTTAGTGATGAAGCGGCCATTGCGGATGCCTTTTGGTCACCTTTTATATTTGGTTCATTTCATATTTTGTTTGGTATGGTCATCAAGTGTGGCATCCATTTCAGTCTGAATATCATTTAAAGTGCATTCTTTACGATAGTGTCAGAGTGCGGACAATCAGTCACATTTACAGTATGTGATTTCACTTTTTGCGTATCACAATGGCCCGGCAGACATTGACAGTAAAAGTTGTATCAAAAGTTGAGTGATATTTTTCAATATCAGACGGGGAGTGTTCTGGAACTGTTACTGACTTACTCGGTCATTTTATTAAAATATTACAACCTCGTATTGGGGTCTTCCCCCTGGGTCACTTTCCGCTGAATGGTGTGTTTTGTTCCATATCGGAACTTGCGGTCTTTACATTTCGTCATCAGAATTGCTTGCGCGAAGGCGCCTCAAAATCTGTTAATTTCCAAATTGAACTGTTTTAGCCCCCCTCACGGTGTAAGTGTGTGGGGCCAGTGTGTGACCTATAATCCTGTTTTTCTTCTTAAATGAATGTTTTGTCACCTTATAGTATACATGTCTCATGACAGCATGTATTTTGTTGTACTTTTCTTATGGAAATTGTTGTGTCAAGATTCGCGTCCATAGTGTTTCGACCTAGCAATCCAAGCTGTATGTTTTATGGATGAATTTAAATATATGTCATCATGATTGAGATACTTCTTTCTTGCCAAAGCATAATTAATCTCAATCACCTTTTCTATAAACGACTCTGGCTATATAATTACCTTAATCATGTATTTATCAAACAACGTTACGTTAACAAGCCCATGCTACGTGCTCCTAAGAGAGCCCCAGTTTTATATGAACAGTAAAAGCAGCGGTCATGGGGGTATGCACATATCACCATTTCTTCTCCAGATAGCATGAAGGGCACACATTAGAGCTGCCTCAAGAGGCAACTCTAATGAGTGCCCACAGCCAGCATGCAATTAGTTGCAAATTTTCATGTAGTGTACTCTTTATTTTCAGTCTTTTACCTCTTTGACTTTCCGAAGTAAACGTGGTTATACTAGATGTAACGGTGTTGTTGCTCAATGGCCCCTGAGACATCATACCAACAGTTAGACTCCGATGGGCCCGACCAGAGACAAAGCATCAGGCACGAACCAACATCACATAAAATTAGATACTCTCTAACTCTCAGTAAGTCTTTACGCTATAACTGTCATAGAATCTGTGTCCTGACCCACCGGTGTGCAATTTAAGAGGGAAGCAAAGTTGTCAGCCGTGATTACATGTAGGTTAACTACTATGCATGCAGTCTGTCGTATAACATTTATGTTGTATCCTATCTTTATATCGAAGAAGAATTTTACGAAATTCGATACTGAAGTCTTTGCATTTATATACTTTTCTGAATTAATATACTAAATTATTATAATATTCGGGCTCCGATAGACCTTGTTGCAGAAGAGATTTAAGTCAAACATTGAATTTTGAAATTAAGTCGGAATGACGTCTATAAAATTTTGAAAAGGATTTGCGTAGTTTATGATACCGATAACCCAGCATTTAACAATTTATTACGAGTGTTGAAGTCAGTTACATGACTAGACACTCTGGCAAATCGAATTAATTGCGAAATATAAACGCCGCAGGATGCCGCACGTGGAACGTTACCATCCAAGGAAGGAAAATTTACTATCTCAAAATCAAAATCATCGTGTTTGTCATAAAATTTACAAGACACAACCCATCTACAATAAATAGATGTAAATCCCAAACAGGGCCCCTGTATCAGAAGAATTTGCTTTATTTAAATGGAGTTCTGGGAGGTACATTTGACTGATCAAACCGTCGAAATAGGTATTATCAATATCTAATAAATAATACAAATATCTAGCAGTCGAGCTAAAGGCTTCAATGATTTCAGATTGGTTTTCAACGGAAAGGGACACCATGAAGTCTCTTTCATAACAAACAAAAACAGATCAGCCATTAGTGGTGCGCCATTCGTACCCATCGGCATTCCCACAACTTGTCTAAATAACTTAGTACCAAACCTTATGTAAAAATTGTCAAGTAGAAAGGTGAGAGCTTCACACACTTTTTGACATGACCATAAAGTATATTTTTTATGCTTTTCAGAAGTGAAAAAAGGATTTCTAACATTACACGCAAGATAGGGATAAAAAGAATGGATACAACATAAATGTTATACGACAGACTGCATGCATTGAAGTTAACCCAATCACGGTAAATAACTTTTAATCCCATTTTAACTTCACGCCGTTGGGTCAGGTCTCAGATGCTATGACGATTCCAGCGTAAAAACTTACTTAGAATTAAAACTTAATTCTAAGTAATGTTGCTTGGTACCTGATGCTCAGTCTCTGGCCGGGCTCATCCGCGTCTAATTGTTGGTTTTTCTTTTTGCTCCAGCATTTCAGTTATTTAATGCTGTCGATTTATTACCGTTGTTTCATCTATATGGTTGTTTGTCTTTTGTGTTCTCCGAAATGTTGCACTATCGAGTTAGGAAGCCTTCATGAGGACTGAACGAATTATTTGTCTAAATCGCGACGGAAGTAAGGGCAAGTATTGCGGCCGAGTAAAATCTATTTAACCCCCCCCCCCCCCATTCCCGCCCTTACACACACACCCACTGAAATACTTTTCACTGTCCGTTTGAAAACAGAAGTGAAGACAATGATCAGGATCGATAGAATTAACCAACCTCTCCATAAGAGACACCGAAGCAGCCATTGTTGTATCTTAAAAATATTCAAACTACATTAAGTAAAAATGAGCTGAAAATTGATTGGGGCAAGGGGTGTGTGCATTTGGACAACATTGAGATTCAGACATATTGGAAAAAATTTGCTCTGATATGCCTACTACGGTGTCCATCTTGAAAATCTTCAAACTACATCTACACCCAAATCGTCATTTGCATTGAGTTGAAATTTGGTGACAATAGTTATTTCGATTTGCTAAAATTGTTGCAGACCGATATCCATGTTGATAGACATCTTGAAATTCTTCAGTCACACGTACAGTAATCGCAGATTAGACTGGTGTTGTGAGTATTTGCAAAATAAACCGAGTCCATAAGAAGATTCTTAGAGTGTCTTTCACATGCTTTTTGCAAGTACTCATAGACACAATAGCTTAGTTTGTGCTGCTGTCGGATGACTTGGTTTACCTTTCTGTTTATAGAGTATTTCAGATGCTGGTGCAAATGACAGCTCCGCCCTGCCATACTATATACCCCACTCTGCATCAAATACTTCTCTTGCTGCATCCTAAATCAGATTGAGCTGTTCAGAAACTTAGTCAGAGGCATCAAAGTAGCATGCAGATTCAGATTTGCTAAAGGCAATGTGAACTGTTAGTAAAGATAGCCATCATAGCACAGTGTAATAGCAACTAACCAACGAGTTGTTTGCCGCCAAAGGCGGCAAGCAACGAGAGTTGGTTGCTTAACGGTAACACGTGTATTTATTTATGAACATACCCCACCCATTCAAAACCTCAAAAGCCAACAGGACTAAGGCAAAAAATTTCTTCGTACTTCCGGTTTTACAGCTTCCTGTTCCCGGAAGCAAACCCGATTGGATAAATTTTGAACTTCCTTGTTACCATGGACGCACGTTGTTCTTTTCGAAATAAACAAACTTGGGTGTGCTATCAACTCACAATCCAGCTTTTTCACGTTTTACAGCTTACCCATTGAAACATCTAATTCAATGATAAAAATGTGTCTTCTTTACCCTTTCGCCGGTATATGGCACTGCATGAGGTAGCACTACACCCACACAGTGTCACAGACCGTGTCAAAAGCAATAGCCGTTAGTGTTGGCGAGAGGAAGTAACGAAATGAAATGAACGACAACAAAAGACTTCCTGCTGTGAATACAATAATACAGGAGGCACATTTTTCTTGGAACATCTTGCTTAAAAACTGGTGTTTCAGTTCAATGTACCTGTTGTTAAAACAATACGGCCAACAATGCTCAGTGAGGATTTTTCCACAGCAGTCAAAGAAAATTGGACCGATCAATCTAGCTCTGTCGAAAATAAGCTTGCAGCTCCTTGCTCCAGACCAACCAGACAGCCAGATAGTACATGAAAGAAGAAAACTCTACACTCTGATGGCCAGGATCACAGCCATAGGTGAATTGTGATGCAAACATCTTGTTCAAATTTTGGTGTTTCATTTCAAAGGGTTTCTGGTCAACTTGTTGTTGTTGTCAACTCGTACCAAAGTCAACTCGTACCTTAGTCAACTCGTACCTATTTTTGGTCAACTCGTACTGATTGTTGCTTTATTGCTTGGACAGCCCAAAAAACATTCTACCAATAACACAAAATCTCCCCTAAGAACACATATCTATCTTTCTATAGATCTATATTTCTAACTTGGACCCTTGATTTGCCCTAAAAACTTGTGGAATCTGTAAAAAGCAAAAATATGAGTGAAAAAAATATAGTAGAGTGTGGTAGCTCAGAGGTTAGTGCACTTGCCATTGATGCTAGGGGCCCCCGGTTCGATTCCCGGCAGCGGTAATAAAATTGCGATGTCCGAACATGCTCAACTTGCATCATTTGCAGGTATGAATACCACAAGTGCACAGTCCTTTGGATCGGGATGTTATCGGAGGCCCACGGTGCAGGGAGAACCATCCCCTCTGCAGGTTAAAGATCCCTACCATAATTACATCAACAACAACAGCATGATTACTGAGTAGGCAGCTCCATCCTGCCAAAACTGGAGTGTGTGTAATTTACACCAGGAGTGTTTTGTTTGTTTGATTTGAGGTTTAACATCCCCATCAACACTGTATAGATCATTTTGGAGATGTTGCTTCTAATTTTGTGGGACTTTTACCCCAAGATTGAGATGAAAAGACATCTCAAGCCCTGTCACCCAACGAAACCAATAGAGTTTATAAGCATGCAAGTTCTGACACACACCGCTTTGCCTGGTCCAGGGCAGGCTTAGATTCTCTTAGCGGAGTACTCATGTGCAGTCGGTTTCAGTTCTACGTAGAAGCATCATGCATCCCATCTATTTCTTCAAGCCCCCTGGGTCAGGGGCCAAAACCAGGAGTATATGTAAGTTGGTCAAATGTGATCAGTCGCAGTATCAGTAGAAAGAAAGAAAAAAATATAGTTGAGTCTGGTAACTTTGCATGGCCGTTTATTTTGCGCACCTTGCATTCACATTTCCAGTAACTGTATCCCTCATTGTCAGTTTAACTAGTATCATGCATCAGAATTAAGGTGTGTAAAGACTTGAAAACATGAGCTTGCACACGCAGATGTGCTAGTATCGCAGAACGTTTCAATTTTTCTCAAAATAAGAAAAATCTGAAGATTTCCATAGTCAAGACTGAGTTTAAACTAGCCAACGACACAAATATTTTATATCTCAACTCACTGCATCTAACAAAATTGCAGAATAACTAATCAAAAACTTGTTCGAGTCAAGCCCCATGTTCAAGTAGCTCAAAACCTTTTTAGTGTGCAATGTTGGGCGACAAAATTGGTAGTTCCATTTCAAGGGGGTATCCCTTTTCATAGAGAGTGTGTGTGTCTGTGAATTCGGGTTTAACGTCGCTTTCAACAATTTTTCAGTCATATCACGACGGTGTCTGGTTGCGACAGGGAGCTCAATGCTCACTTTTATAGTGCTACCTCACTGAAGTATCATGCCCCAGAAACATTACATGATACCACACCCAGTCACATTATCGTGACACTAGGTCGACAAGTCCTAGCTCTACCCCGTTAATCTGAGTGCCAATCCAGGAGCAGCTAGTACCATTCTTAATGACTTTGGTATGTCGCGGCCCGGGATCGAACCTGTGACCTCCCGTTCCCCGGAGCTGACACTGAGCTATCGGGGCCGGACCCTTTTCATAGAATTCTTTGTCATGTTTGTTAAAAATTCAGAGACCAATTTTCATTGCAGATAGTTGGTAGGGAAAGTGTTGCAATGTTTGTGATTGTGAATTTTGAGTTGAAGCTTTGGCAGAGTCACACATAAGAGCTATCAAAACTTATTGTACCCAATGTTACTTCGCCCCACACCCATCGGGGCTTAAAGAAATATATGGGCTGCATGATGCTTCCACGCAGAGCTGAAACCGGCCGCACACGAGTACTGGTAAATAAAAATCAAAAATGAGTTCCTTTAAGAGCAATGAAAACATTCATAAGAAAGAAGATGGGTCATACTACGTAGTTTCGACTAATAAAGCCTCATCAGTGACCCTGTAATGCTCCGGCAAAGAAAGCCAGAGGAAACATACTGCAATTTTGCAAATTTCGAATAGGCAGTCGATTCAAAGACCGATATAAAGTAAAATGGGGTCCAAATAATTAAAAACCTGTCTAGAATATGAGTGTAAACCAATAATTTATTTTCGAATTCTAAGAATATTAACGCTGATCTCAAAGGACCAAAAGTAAAATATAAACTGCTTAGAGGATCTTAGCCTGCCTAGGGCAAAACGGTGCGAGTCGTCCCGTCCATGCATATAAACCCTATTCCTTTCATTGGCCGATAGGGCTTGAGATTTCATTTCGTCTCAATGTCGGGTAACAGTCCCACAAAATTGGAAGCAATGTCTCCAAAATGACCTATACAGTGTTGGTGGGAACGTTAAACCTCAAATCAAACAAACGCAATGTTAGTGAATTGCATTGTAGATATATTTTTTTGACCCATATTTTGACCTTTTACACATTCACTAAGTTTACTGGACAAATCAACGGGCCAACTACAAACCCTGTGATACTGAATTAGTCACATCTGTATTCTGATAAAGAATTTCCTGTGCCTGTGTAGGTTATAGATGCCGTAATTACAGAATTACTGTGCAAGCTTTCGGAGTGTATGTAATAATGTACACCTAATGCGACGTACTTGTAACTTGTGTATAGTAGATTTGTTTGTTTGATTTGGGGTTTAACGTCCCCGTCAACACTGTAAATTTTATTTTGGAGACGAAGCTTCCCATTTTGTGGGACTTTTACCCAATATTGAGATGAAATGACATCTCAAGTTCTATCGCGCAATGAAACCAATAGGGTTTATAAGCATGGACGGTCCGACTCGTGTGCACCACTTTGCCTGGGCAGGCTTAGATCCTCTAAGCGGTTTACCAGTGCTCGTGTGCGGGTCGGATTCAGCTCTGCGTGTTAGCATTATGCAGCCCATATATTTCTTCAAGACCCGATGGGTTGGGGCCAGTGTATTATAGAATCGTGATTCCCGAAGAATCGTCTTTTAGACCAATTTACGTCCCCAATGGGAGTTTTGTTTGTTTGATTTGATGTTTAACGTCCCCATCAACACCGTATAGGTCATTTTCATGATGCTGCTTCCAATTTTGTGCGACCTTTACCCGACATTGAGATGAAATGACATCTCAATTTATTTGTTTGATTTGATGTTTGACGTCCCTGTCAACACTATATAGGTCATTTTGGAGACGTTGCTTCCAATTTTGTGGGACTTTTACCCGACATTGAGATGAAATGACATCTCAAGCCCTGTCGCCCAAGGAAACCAATAGGGTTTATAAGCATGGACGGTCGGAGTCGCAACGCTTTCCCTGGGCAGGCCTAGATCCTCTAAGTGGGTAACCAGTACTGGTGTCCGGTCTGATTCAGCTCTGCCTGAAATGACATCTCAAGCCTTGTATCCCAATGAAACCAATACGGTTTATAAGCATGGACGGTCTGACTCGCACCGCTTTCCCTGGGCAGGCATAGATCCTCTAAGCAGTTAACCAGTGTGGTCAGTTTCAGTTCTGCATGGAAGCATCATGCAGCCCATCTATTTCTTCAAGCCCCGATGGGCGGGGCCGCTTCGGAGAGATAGGTAGATACAGACAGGGAGACAGATAGAAAGATAGATAGATAGATAGATAGATAGATAGATAGATAGATAGATAGATAGATAGATAGATAGATAGATAGATAGACAGACAGACAGACAGGAAGACAGACAGGAGATAGAATTCTGATAGATAGAACAAGGTACATTTCAATCTCTTGAACAGAAATAATAACTCTTCCCTACCCTAAAGTATGCATGCAACTGCAGTTTTCAAAAATAATACTGGTAGAATGCGAACTGCATTTTTCAAAAATAATACTAGTTCTACTAAATACAGATACCATTCTCTCAACGGAGTGATTTTTATGCCCCCGGAATCTAAGAGATTCGGGGTTTATAGTCTTTGGTCTGTCTGTCTGTTTGTCCATTTGTCTGTCTACAAAAACCTTAACATTGGGCATAACTTTTGAATGGTAATAGACAGAGCTTTCATATTTCACATGTGTGTACCTTATCACAAAACCTTTCCAGCTGTACCATAATTGTTGACCTCTTGACCTTGACGTTTGACCTACTTTTTAAAAGCTTTAACATTTGCCATAACTTTCGATTGGTAATTAGTAGGGCTTTCATATTTCACATGTGCCTTCCTTGTCACAAGACCTTTCTAGTGGTACCATAAATTTTGACCTCGTGACCTTGACGTTTGACCTACTTTTTTAAAACTTTAACATAGTCTATAACTTTCGATTGGTAAGTGATAGGGCTTTCATATTTCACATATGCATTCGTTTTCACAAGACCTTTCCAGTGGTACCATAATTTTTGACCTCGTTACCTTGACCTTTGACCTACTTTTTAAAAACTTTAACATTGGCCGTATTTAACTTTCGATTGGTAAGCATGGTAAGTGTTAGGGCTTTCATATTTCACATGTGCATTCTGTGTCACAAGACCTTTCAAACAATCCCATAATTTTTGACCTTGTGACCTTGACCTACTTTTTAAGTCTTGAACATTGGCCATACCTTTCGACTGCTTAGTGATACTGCTTTCATATTTAACATGCGCTGTCCGGGGGCATCAGTGTTCACAAACACATCTTGTTTTTTATTTTATTTTTTTTTCAATAAACTACCTACTGCACAGTTCAAGTTTAACTTTGTTGCTGTCGTTGTTCAGTCAGGGACCACCTTTGAGACTGTTAAACTTTAGAACAGTCCAAAAGGAGATCTTAATTTAGGAATTTTACGGTACTACTGCAAATGTCCATATAGAACATCTTTTCATTTCAAAAAGACCCAACTTATATAGAATACACAAAATGGGAGGTTTATAAGCATCAAAACAGTTGGTTGCAATTAGGTCGCACCTATTTCATATTACAAAATGATAAGCATTATCCAGATGATATTTCTGGCGCACTTAGGCCTCTAGTTTCCTCCGTTCTGCTGATTAAAACACTTCCTGGCCAAAGAATGTACGATGTTATATTTTACCCTTTAGAAAGTCTAACCCTATCCAACAATGGTAGGTCGGCTAATTGTCAATCACAACCTGACCGTTGTTGTAATCACAACCTGACCGTTGTTGTTTATCTGGACAGCCAAATATAACAAAATCACACTGGTTCTGTGCGCTTAGCCAAGACATATTTAGCTAGGATCATTTAGCCCTGGCTCTTTAATAGGATGTCTTTGAGAAACTTCATGGTTATTATAGAGTGGTGGTTATGTTGATCAATAAGTCTACACTTTAAGTTGCTCAGTTTTATTTTTCAAAAAAAAAAAAAAAAAAAAAAAACATGCCTGAAAGTTCATTTAAAAGGCCGGTACCCAGCAGAGATGATTCAGTTTTGTTGAAATAAAAATGTAAAGAAAAATTACTATATAAGGCTTATAAAGCTTCCTTTTAAAAGGAAGGCTTCCCCAGTTTGTAAAGTTGAATATCCGCCATTTTTGCTCGCCCGGCGTCTGTCGTCGGTGTAAGCGTCGGCGTCCGCATTTGGTTAAAGTTTACCTGCAAGCAATCATTTATGCTGTTTTACAAATTTATTTTCAGGTAAAGTTATCAAGTGGTTAAAAAAAACACACACACACTCGATTTCCCAGGTTATGGGGCTTAAATTTGTCTTTTCGAGAAGTTAATCAGTTCCTCAGTATTAACTCCCTTGTTATCATTATCAAATTTACATACATTTTGTCAAATACATGTGCGCAGCCAACTAAAACGCATCTTCTTTTCTACATATGCAAAAGCAGCAAAGGCTCTGGCAAGACTGCACGTCCGCGCAGGCTGGTCTGAGTTAGCGCTGGTCTTCTTTAAGAAAAAGGACCCATGCATGCCCATGATTTGTTTGCTTGTTTGATTGGAGGTTTAACGTCCCCGTCAACACTGAAAAGGTAATTTTGGAGACGTTGCGTCCAATTTTGTTGGACTCTTATCCGACATTGAGATCATATGACATCTCAAGCCCTGCCCCCCAATGAAACAAATAGGTACCGCTTTGCCTGGGCAGGCTTAGATCCTCTAAGCAGTTTACCAGTACTCGTGTGCGGGTCAATTTCAGCTCTGCGTGGAAGCAGCCTGCAGCCCATCAATTTCTTCAAGCCCTGATGGGCGGGGGCCTCTCATGCCCATGAAGTCTAAGTGATAGGCCAATGCAATGGCATGACGTTGCATCGACGTTGTCGCTCTAAACAACCACGTTTTTCCTTGTAAGGCTTTTACGGAAACTGTTTCAGTGTTAGCTGCCCTTCTCAAATCATTGAAAGGAGGGCTATGTTCGTAGAAACTATTTTATAATTTAAATTCAGACCCGGCGAGGAGCGAAACCGCAACGTCGGTGCGTATCTCACTTTAATGGTTAAAAAAACTCATAACTCTGAGAGTATTTTAGCTAGAGTTACGTAACTAGCATTCAAGTTGAATGTCTATAGTGAGATATTTCAGATATTTCTCACTGAAGTTCTGACGGGCATTCTCGAACGCTGATTGCATCATCGTTGCAGGATGTGGTAATACCGATGCAGACGCAAAAACTGATATGGAGAAAAAAGTTAAAAAAATATGAGAGATGTGTGAAAGGAGGCACACCTCTCTCACCTTTCTACTTGACAATTTATATTTAAGATTACATTGAGATTCAAATAGTTATTTCGACAAATTGTGGGAATTCTGATGGGTACAAATTGCGCGCCCCTTGTGACTGAATTCAGTGTTGTACTTAAATCTCTTCTGCAACAAGGTCTGTCGGAACCCGAATTTTAAGGTGACTTAGTAATATAAATTCAGAAAAATATATAAATGCAACGACTTAAGCACCCAATTTCGTAAAACCATTCTTCGACATAAAAAGGTAAGGGTACAACAAAAATGTTTTACAACATAAATGTTATATAAATGTTATATGCGTGCATGGTAGTTAACCCAATCATGGTTGACAACTTTGCTTCCCCCTTTAAATGCAATCCGGTGGGTCAGGCCTCAGATTATATGACGGTTCCAACGAAAGGCTTACAGAGAATTAGAGAGTATCTAATTTTATGTAATGTTGGCTGGTGTCTGATGCTCTGCCTCTAGTCGGACCCATCGGAGTCTAACTGTTTGTCTTCTTTTGCTCCAGCATCTCTGTGGTTTCTTGCTGTCGAGTCCCCATCGTTGTTTCATCTCTGTGGTTGTTTGTTTTTGTGTTCACGGTGATGTTGCACTGATGAGGTAGGAGGCCTTCATGCGGACTGAACAAATTACTTGTCTAAATTGCGACGGTTATATGGGCGGTTCTTCTGTCGCGGTTTATTTTGTTATGGTTTGTTTATTAGTGTGTGTATCGCTAATATTATTTTGTTTTGGATGGCCATTTGGCCATTTTGTGGAAAGTGATTGTCCTTTTGGCCCCCGCTGTTGATGTTTCCATTCGGGTCTAGTTGGTTCTTGTCTGTGATTCTTTCCCTTTGTGTCTCTGATGGGAGCTATGGGTTAATTGTATCGATTCCTGATCATTGCCTTCGCTTCTATATAGTATGTTATTAAGAAAAAAATGAAACATGTTGATGGACAGACGGTCAGATAGACAGACTGACAGACGGACGGACGGACAGATAGGGCATTAGTATAGGGCAACTGTCAACTATAGGATGTTTCATTTGAATATCTATAGCTGTTTTGAAATTAAGATGAAAAAGGACGAAAAAAGGTGAGTTTTTAAGTTTTTCAAAGGGTCATAACTCTGAGAGTATTGAAGCTAGAGATACGTAACTTGCCATGAAATTGTGTAATGATATTGTGACTTTATATTTTAAGTTTGAAGTTGATCTGTTTGACGGTTTGTAAGTTCTGAAAAAATAACATGAAAAATGTGGACATTCATACGGGACAACTGGGATCATGTCTCATGTCAAATCAAAGGAACATCGAACTGTCCGTTTTTCCAGCTCCGAAAATCCCGAAAAAAACTCAAAATGACCCATTTTTTAAATTTTCTTTAATTTAACATTCGATAGAAAATCATTTGCCTACTTAAGTTTCAAGTCACATTTTTCTTGCATAATGGCTGTTTTAATTACTGCAATTTAAAATCAGATACTATCGCGTATATATGCTAATTTACTATTGAGAATAAAAAGGAGCAGTCTCTATAAGGCTGTTTTCATGGCCACAACCGATTTCCTTTAAACTTTGTAGCTTCAAATTGGTACATATTGACTGTCTAATGGTGAATTTTTAGACTCTTTGGTCCACTGGTTTTTGCTGTATAGACTATTAAAGTGGGTGGGGTAATGTCACCCCATCAAGGGTATACCAACAAAAATGCTATTATTTTTGTTCAAAGTGCATGACTGGAGGCGATGTTTGCCGTATGCTTACTACCCTTTTAGGTATAACAGCCGGTGATAACAGTCTTATAAATATCAAACAAGAGAAGAGTTTATACGCGCTTGTAAGTTGTACCAAAATATCAGTAATTTTTATTCCCCAACATTACGAAAAACCACAACACCTTTACAGTTTTCAACTTATTTCAAAGACCTTTCATAAATGTAATGTTGATGTAATAGCCATTCTAGGTATATGTCAGAATTATTGTTAGTTCATAAAACTTAAAGAGTTACCTGCCCCTGAAATTTGATTTTACCCATTTTTGTTAAATCGGAGTGCAGTTATCCGTTTGTACTACTCACAACTTCATTTGAAAGTGAATAAACCGATTCCATGAAAATAATATTAAATAGATGTGGACAAGAAGTCATTTGATGTAATAGTGCATGCTAGTATAACTTTTTTTTTGTTATTTATGAACTCTTAATTTCCAGTTGCAAATGGAACATTTGTCAACTGTCAAACATTTTTGACCACCAAAGCAGGCTTTGCTCATGTTTTGGAACCTCATTTTAGACTTATACTGTGCTTAAATATAAGCTTGTATGGTCTCAAGACATGTTTAAGAATTTGTTAATTTACTGATCTTCCTCTGAATTGCTAGATGTACTCCATGTGTCAACAGCAGCATCATAAACAAAATCAATATGTTCCCGGCTTGGTTTTGCTTCACCATTTTCTGTTTTGTTCCAGTAATATCCCAAATACCAGAGAACAGAAGCCATATGTGCGCAACATCCCACGGTACGAGCTCCACATCTGCACCCACAATACCATCCAGTGATTGGGTTCAGTCCTTGTGCATATTCAACCCACATGTTATATGTTTTATTAGACGTGTGGCGAGAACGTATCTGTGCTTTGAGAACACCATCTTCTTCTTTGTGTGCCATTATCTCATATGATCCATTGTCTTTAAAATGTTCATCTGTGTAGGATTTGACTTGTTTCAGCTGGTAAATAACCAGTTTCAAATCCCTGAGTTCATCCTCAGTCATCTCTGGGAAATTCTCAAGTTTCTCATCATCGATCTTTTTCCAAATAACCCGTTTTTTATCCCAGCCATTTTTTGTTGCGCCTGCTATTAGCATGGTGCGATATAGGCGCCCGGTTTTCCGTCGGTTCGTCCGTTCATTCGTCCGTTTGTTCGTCCGTTCGTCAAGGCGTCATCATTTGCGACCAACCTAGCGTTCACCCTAATGGTCAAGTTTATTTCTCAAGAACTATAAGAGCTTCATTAATGATACTTGGTACAAACTTGCATCTGGGGATGACAACTTACATGCAAGCATCCATATTTGACCTTGACCTACATTTCATGGTTCACTGACTTTGTAAAATATTGCGACCACCCTAGCGTTCACCCTAATGGTCAAGTTTAAGTCTCAAGATTTATAAGAGCTTCATTAATGATATTTGGTGCAAACTTGAATCTGGGGATGGCAACATAAATGCAAGCATCCATATTTGACCTTGACCTAAATTTCATGGTTCACTGACTTTGTAAAATATTGTGACCACCCCAGCGTTCACCCTAATAATTAAGTTCATTTCTCAAGAATTATAAGAGCTTCATTAATGATACTTAGTACAAGCTTGCATTTGAGAATGGGATCTTTTGAGCAAGCATCTATGTTTAACCTTGACCTACATATCATGGTTCGATGACTTTGCGCCCCCACAGGCGCGACATAGCCTTTGGTGGAATTCTTGTTACAACCTTATCCTGCAGCTTATTTGGAGTTTTTGCTAGGGCCATCATTCTTCTACCAATTACTTTGCCTGAATCTTTGCTTGTTACCAAAGGTGGTCTAAATGCATTGCACAATGAGCAAACAATCCTTACATAGTCGCCAACATATGGTATTTGACTATTGGGCATTGTGTTGCTAAGGGCTTTCCACTTTATAATTCTCCCATTAGCTGATTCGACAACCCATCTCACCTTTGTAACTAGCCTTGACTCATTTGCCTCTTCATTCGTATGTTGCTTCTGAGATTTGTTTAGGAAGTGAGGCATATGAGAATTGATTCCAAAATCCTTTAGTATATCTATAGCATCCCTGAAGCCACGGTCTACAACAAGAACATCATCTTCTTCAAACCAGTCAGTAATATTTTCTGCATTAGTCTTTAACATGTGTTCGGTAATCTTGGCATCTGTGTTTTTCCCATCTACAAGATATGGTCCCATCACAGTCAAAATGTAACCATCAGTGGCCACAAGCATCATAGGTTTCAGCAAAGGCTGTCCTTTATGTACGGAATAAGATCTTCTCTGAGATGAGTAGTTTCCACTCTTCTCAATATATGTGTATGTTACATCGGCCACTGCGATTGCAACATCAGAATTTGAATCCCCAAATAGGACATTTGCAAAAGTTGAGGTATGATTCAGGGATGTTAGAGAAATACTAAAGGGTTATGAAATCATTTCTCATATGCTTCACTTCCTAACCAAATCTCAGAAGCAATATACGACTGAAGGGCGAATGAATCAAGGCTAGGTACAAAGTGAGATATGTTGTCGAATCAGCTAATGGGAGAATTACAGAGTGGAAGGCCTTAGCAACAAAATATTCAATAGTAAAATACCATATGTTGGCGACTATATAAGAATTGTTTGCTCGTTTTGCAATGTGTTCAGACCACAAGGACTGAACCTAATCACTGGATGGTACTGTTGGTGAAGAAGTGGTGCTCGTACCGTGGGATGTTGTGCCAATGGGCTTGCTAGCATGCACTATTAAATCAAATGACTTCTTTGTCCACATCTATTTAATTATATTTGCATGGAATCGGTTTATTCACTTCCAAATAAATCTGTGAGTACTACAAACGGATAAATGCACTCCGAAGTAAAAAAGGGTAAAATCCAATTTCAGGGGCAGGTAACTCTTTAAGTTTTATGAACTAACAATAATTTTGACATATACCTAGAATGACTATTACATCAACATTATATTTATGAAAGATCTTTGAAATAAGTTGCAAACTGTAAAGGTGTTGTGGTTTTTCGTAAAGTTGGGGAATAAAAATTACTGATATTTGGGTACAACTTACAAGCGCGTATAAACTCTTCTCTTGTTTGATATTTATAAGACTGTTATCACCGGCTGTTATGCCTAAAAGGGTAGTAAGCATACGGCAAACATCGCCTCCAGTCATGCACTTTGAACAAAAATAATAGCATTTTTGTTGGTATACCCTTGAAGGGGTGACATTACCCCACCCACTTTAATAGTGTATACAGCAAAAACCAGAAGACCAAAGAGTCTAAAAATTCACCATTAGATAGTCAATACGTACCAATTTGAAGCTACAAAGTTTAAAGGAAATCGGTTGTGGCCATGAAAATAGCCTTATAGAGACTGCTCCTTTGATGAAATATGTATATCATTATATTCAAATTAACAGCAGAATCTAAAATCACATTTTCGCTATCTGGCGTAGTAATCAAATAGTATGTCATTAGGTAATTTAGTGGCTAATAATTGTCCCACATGTTTAAGTTTTTCAAAGGGTCATAACTCTAAGAGTATAATAGCTAGAGTTACGTTACTTGCCATGCAAATGTGTAATGATATTGTGTCCTTATATTTAAAGTTTGAAGTGGATGTGTTTGACGGTTTGTAAGTTATTTAGAAAAAAACAAATTGGACGGAGAGCGAGACGGACGGAGAGACAGGGTGATTACTATAGGGAACCCGCAAATAAATTTGTCGGGCCCTAAAAAAATCGGCCTTTATGAACAGCGAATGCTTAATGTGGCGAGCTGCTTACTCACACACATGACGTGAACAAGTCCGTGAAATAAACATCCCTAAACCCCACTTTATATAGAAGAAACTGGGGTTTACGGGGGTATACATTATTTTTCATATTTCTGCTCCAAGACATTCGTTGTGGGTACTCGTTAGAACCGCCTCTTTGAATCGGTTCTAACGAGCCACCATAACCTATGTTTTACAGTAAAAATAAGAAAAAAAAAACATCAGGGATTTTCATCTGAAAAGTAGCAATATTCTTGAAATGTGAAAAATGCCCTATGTCACACGGATGTGTTGTTGTAATGAGTTTTATGCTGGTGGAAATTTTGGCAGAAAAGACAGAACCATGCACATGTTAAACTTTTTTAATTGTTCTTTTGCGTGCAATTTGATTTTAGAGATGAACAAAGGCATGTTTTGAAAAAAAAAATTGTAGGTACGAGCGCTGTTTAATAAATATGGGGTCTCTTTCTGCCTGAGTTCGAGGCACGATCGAGTTAAGTTCTGCAATGGAATGTCAGATGGTTTGAAAAAGTTTTTCTCACTATATACCGGTGTTCACCCACTTCTGATAAAGAAACGGTTAATACTCTTCCGAAATAAATGAAAAAAGTGACATATCATTTTCCCATAGACCACCCGTCAACAAACACACGTGATTCATTTACTTGGTGAAAAACAACTCTGAACGGGCCTCCGTGGCCTAATGGATAAGAGCGCTGACTCTTAGTCATTAGGTCTCTCACCGCCGTGGGTTCGAGCCTCGCTCGGGTCACGTGTGAGACGCCAAGTTCTGCAACGGAAGGTCAGGTGGTTTTTCTCCGGGTACTCCGGTTTTCGCCCACCTATGATTAACGATCGGCTCGATATGAGTGAAATAATCTTGAAAGGGCCGTAAAACCCAAACCAAAAAAAAAAAAAAAAAAAAAAAAAAAAAACAACTCTGAAAAAAAAAAACCTTTTATACAATAAGTTATCTCTGCCAGTAACAGGACTCTACAACACTATATTTTACTGATTTCAGCTGTCAAACTCTCTTGGTAAACTCGTCTTGGAAATTCTGATTGACCAGGAAAAGTTTGAGACTCCTAGAGAAGTGTGACTCAAGTGATTGAATTAACTATTCCACGCAATAGGCATATTTATATTTTTTTCAAAAATCCTTAAGAAAAGAAAAGCATTCATTCAACAAGTCCGTCATCACGAAAACACGCCTATATAATTTTGACCCCTTGAACCCAACGTTTATACAGTAAAACTGGGGTTTACAGGGATAAATATTATTTTCTTATTTCTGCTTTAAAATATAGATTGTGAGTACTAGTTAGAACCGCCTCGATGAGGCGGTTCTAACGTGTACCCACACTCTATATTTTGAGCAGAAATAAGAAGATTATCGCAATTTCTCATCTCAATTTTTTATTTCTCCGGCGATAAACTTTACTTTGTATTCTTATAAGCTTAATTTTGACCCCCTCAAATCACACTTTCATACAGTAAAACTGGGGGTTATAGTATATTCATTGTTTTTCTTATTTCTGCTAAAACATAGACACTAGGTACTCATTAGTACCGCGTCATCGAGGCGGTTCTAAAGAGTACCCACAATCTATGTTTGGAACAGAAATTTGAAAATATAATCTGTTTTTTATCTGAAAATTTTCATTTTAGGTGGTAAAATTCTCTATATATTTGTATAGGTGTGTTTTTGTAATGAACTAAAAATGCTAGTTCAAGAGATATAAAAGCCATAATTTTAGCACATAGATGATTTATAATGATGCAAATACATTGGCCCCAGTGCTTAAGACAAGTTCTGCAGACAATAGGGTTAGTTTCTACAAAATAAAAAGGAAATGTTTGGGAGGTGTTGTGCCAGAAAAAGAATCCAATATGGCGTAGCCTCGGTTCCGCTCAGCACGGTCATCCCTCGGGTTGGAAAATCCCATCTACAACAGAACCCCATATAAGATTCTTATTATTATGCGCCTCAATAGCAATATATTTCGTTTAAGGGTTGGCTTCTATTGACATGGGATAAAAAATACTTTTGCAGGAGTTGCCTCCCTGAAGGTGTTCCCATTGCACGACCCGCAGAAAAAGCGACCGACTGAAGTCGGTTGATTTTCTAAGAGTGCCCTAAAATCACCGTGTCATTCGGTCAGTCTGTCTGTCCGTAACCCGTTTGTGAAAATTGGTGATAGTTACTTAACCGCTTGGAATATTTAAACAATTTTTTGGCATACTGATAGATATCAATGAGATCTAACCATTGAACTTGCGAAATATTACATTCCATTTAGTATAGCCTCGCCGAGGCGAAAAATGTGAAAATTTTCGAACTGCTTCTCCTCGGAAACCGTTGGGCCGATTGAAGTCAAATTTCATATGGAGCCTCTATGGGATGGGGGAAACCAAAATTTGCTCATGGGGTCCAGGTCACATGACCAAAATGGCCGCCAAGCCATATATGGTCTGTCTGTCTGTCCGCCCGTAACCCGTTTGTGAAAATTGGTGATAGTGACTTAACCGCTTGGAATATTTAAACAATTTTTTGCATACTGATAGATATCAATGAGATCTAACAAATGAACTTGAGAAATATTACATTTCATTTAGTATAGCCTCGCCGAGGCGAAAAATGTGAAAATTTTCGAACTGCTTCTCCTCGGAAACCGTTTGGCCGATTGAAGTCAAATTTCATATGGAGCCTCTATGGGATGGGGAAAACCAAAATTTGCTCATGGGGTCCAGGTCACATGACCAAAATGGACGCCAAGCCATATATGGTAAAAACCCTTCAAAAATAGTCTTCTCCAGAACCACTGGGCAGATTTCCACGAAACTTGATAAATAGCATCTGGGACGTAGGCCCATAGTAGTAGGAGGGTCACTTTGGCGCCATGGACTGCGCATGCGCAGAATGACGTCACTCCCGGAAACGTAAGAGAAACGATTAGATGACGAAACTACCCTAAATATCGGACGAGTGTTTAATTTATTTAAATTACCGTAATTACGCCGTAATTATCCTAAAGTTTGAGGTCTCGGGCGACGATCGAAAGGCGTTCCCGCGGAATGGCGAAGTTTGCCGTCCCCCGATCGGGTCAGGGCGATCGGGGTCTACACCGATCGCTCGAGCGCTCCTATCCGTATATTAAGGGGGATACTACCCGGTGTCGTATTGATATTATTAACAATCGCGGCGAACCACTTATCGCCTCGAAAACCGGAAAACAATGGAAGGTGTTGGAAGAGCTCGATTTGATGATCTGCTACCGATTCAATTACTAAAGGCGTGAGAAAGGACTGCGCCCCGGGAAAAAAAGTTTTGTTTGTTCGATTTGAGGTTTAACGTCCCCGTCAACATAATTTAGGTCATTTTGGAGACGTCGCTTGTGGGACTTTTACCCCGACATTGAGATGAAATGACATCTCAATCCCTGCTGCCTAATAAAAACGATAGAGTTTATACGCATGGCCGGGCCGACTCGCAGCTCTAAGCCCCTGATGGGCGGGGGCGGATCAATCATTTTGCCCCGTTTTCAACATAGAAATATTTTTACCCAAACAAAATAGATTTAATACGTCCGCAAAGTCTGCGCGGTGTGACGGGACTTTTTAGGCCTTATACCATTTCGAAATTCCGCCCACGCAAATATATGGAAAAAATTACTAACCAAAAACTGAAAAATTTCGGGTGAAAAAATATTTTTCTTATTTCCGCTTCAAACAGTAATATTTTTTTTTTTTTTGGTTCGGGTTTTACGACCCTTTCAAGACTATTTTACTCATACCGAGTCGATCGTTATTCAGAGGTGGGCGAAAACCGGAGTGCCCCGGAGAAAAACCACCTGACCTTCCGTTGCTGAACTCGGCGTCACACACGTGACCCATACACTGTGGGTACTCAATAGAACCGCCTTAATGAGTCGGTTCTGAAAGGAAAAAATCGTTGACGCGACGTTGGTGCAACATTGTATACCACGGCGTCTTATACGCATGTGTGTGTGTGTGTGTGTGTGTGTGTGTGTGTGTGTACGCGCTTGTCCGTTTTATGTCCAACCAACGACTAAGGGGCATAGCGGAGACGGGGTGACATATAAAGCTTGTCCGGAGCGTACCTCTGATAGTTTTAAAGGTAATTTAGTGAAACTCGATACACCGATGGGGGGCTATGAGAGAAATCGCGGAATGCAATAAACATAACCATGCAAACACTATTTACGGAGTTACTGCCCTTCTTAAATAGGACCCCCACACAGTATTGTGGGTGCCCTATAGAAATCACCGAGTCAGTCAGTTTGTCGCACCTAAACCAAAATATTTATCGGTCATAACTTCAAAAGTATTTACCCTACGCTCACGAAACTTCGCATACATACCATCACAAGACCCTACATTCTGACAAACGGTCATAACTGTATTGATTTTGAGTGCGCGTTTGTCAGGCCAAAACCAAACGACTTAAACTCGATCATAACTTCGAAAGGATTTGTCCTGCTGTCACGAAACTTCACACACACACATACTTTCCATCACAACGGCCCCCGCCCATAGGGGCTCGAAGAAATATATGGGCTGCGTGATGCTTCCACGCAGAGTTGAATCCGGTCCGCACACTAGTACTTGTAAACCGCTTAGAGGATCTAAGCCTGTCCAAGCAAAGCGGTGCGAGTCTGTCAGTTCGCGCTAATAAACCCTATTGGCTTCATTGGGCGACAGGGCTTGAGATGTCATTTTTATAACCGACCAACGACTGAGGGCATAGCGGAGGCGGAGCGATATATGCGCTCGATCTGGGTTAGCTCCGTTTGGTCAGGGGCAGTCGGTCAGTCGTTCATGCAAATTGTTGCGCGTGTTAAACGAAACGACGTCGTTTTAACGTTGTACGCGCGGCGTGTGCCAGTGCACGACAGCAGCAGTCTTCCATCCCAACATTTAGGATATTACTACTGTCAGGCGCTGGTGCGGTGTCATGATCAGCCGCCTAAGAGGCGAAATGTTTATTGCCTTTAAACGAGCAACGAAACTCGCTGGTAGAGAGCGTTCTGAAGGCTGCGGTTATTGATCCAATTTTTATGCTCCCCGCAGGGAGAGCGTGTAATCGCCGCTTCGTCCGTCCATCCGTCCGTCCGACACACTTTTAATCTCTAAAAGTGTTAAAGGTAATTAAGCGAAACTCGATATACTGATATAGGGGGGCTATGAGGGGGATCGGAGAATACAAGAACCATAACCCTGCCAACAGTATTTACGGAGTTACTTCCCTTCCTTTTGTCACATCTAAACCAAAATATTTAACCGGTCATTACTTCAAAAGAATTATCCATACTCTCACGAAACGTCACATACATACCGTCACAAGACCTACATTCTGACAAAAGGCCAGAACTGTATTGCTTTTGTCCATGTGTTTGTCACGCATTAACCAAAAAACTTAACCTCGGTCATAATTGAAAAGTATTTGCCCTACGCCCATGAAACTTCACATACATATTAACTTAACCTCGGTCAAAACTTCAAAAGTATTTGCCCTGCTCTCACACACATACATACCATCACAAGACCTACATTCTGACGACAAAGGGTCGTAATTACTTATTTTCACTGAATTATCGCCCCTGTTTCAAAATAAATATCTCCTGTTGTTTCATAACCATGGGTAATACGGCTTTCATCACACGCGTAATCCTTATGACAGTCTGCATTGAAAATCGCTTACTATTTATAGGCCCTTGCAGGGAAGGGATCTTACATTTCTCCTTATTTTTGCAGTCTTTGTTGAAAATCGCTAACTAGGAAATTCTTAAGACTTTTGGTTTAAGAGTTACAACAGGCGGCTACTATATTTAGTTTTTTTTACATCTGACACTAGTTCATTGATTAACCCATTGTATGCGGGAAACCCCGAAAGGAGTACCTTGGCAAACAGTGCTGGCCCCGATCAGACGTCGCAGAACGCGGGGGTCTGATCAGGGCCTACACTATACACATCCGCATACACTCACACCTACAAACGCGCACAAACTGCTTCAAACCCTAATATAATTTGAAAAGTTTATATAGGGCTTGCGACGGAGAGGAGTGCATCGAAAAGGACACGAGCGTAATTAACGAAATTAACTGGAATTTCAACGAAAGGGGTCTATGTAATTGGATCGAGGACAACTATAAATTTCACTATGGCCAGGAACCCCGGCTCACTTTGTGCCAGGTAACTTCTCACCATGACGGGGAAGGCAACACGAGCTACACCAGAAAGCAGATCTACGATACGGTAAAGCACTACTG